>JAMPIV010010385.1:0-67318 GCA_024509875.1 Oreohelix idahoensis | reverse complement strand
GTATGAACGCTTTCACCCAAATCGCGTAATGATAATACAAGCACGACAACGAAGAAATCATTAAAATAACTATACTCAGCACATGATCTTCAACCGGCAAATAACTCAGCAACAAGGTTCCCCAGACGGTTTTCCCTCAACAAAACGACACCTGAGACAGTAGGAAGATGATTCACTTGTGCGAATTGATTAATCCCCTTCCTTCAACAAATAATCTATCCTCCTCTTCCTCAATGCCTTTCTCTTTCTCGCTAATGGAAATAGAATAGGCTCTCATACAGTATGGGTGTTGAGTCCACCAGCTTCATATCATAACTCAGCAAAATTAGTAGGCCCCGGTTTATCTGTTAATACATCTGTATGTTCCTCCAGAACCTGTTGAACTCTCTCCCTCTGATTTTAGTCAGGTGCTTACTGACTTTTACCTGCTGGCGGCTATCTCACCTGGGTGCAATGGTATCATGTGAGGTGAGTGTTCTTTTTCATTTCGGTTGCGATAGCCAAGGTCAGTAAGGGGTGCCTTCCTGGATTTGTCTGTCAAGAACTTCTTTAAAAGGTTTACATGGTATATTTTTCTCCTTCCCCTTTTTTGTCAATCTTATAATTTGTTCAGACCAACCTTTCTTAGAACTGTATATGGACCTTAGCCATCCTAATTTGCAACTTATATTAGCTGCTGGGTAGTAGATAGAAGAACTTTTTCTCAACAACTAATTCCTCTGTCCTTTGCTTTCTTATTGAAATAACTGCATGTTTCTTCCCTGTCTTGTCTTAAATTATCATGTTGCCAGTTTCAATCCAGCTTTCCAGATGAGTGGTCAGCTCGTTTCAACATATTTTTATGTATGAGGTAACAGTTTCCTCTGCCTTCCTCATCTGTCCACGTCCTTTAGGCAATGTCTTACAGTAGTAAACTAACTTTTATTGGCTAATCCCAAATTCAACAGTTTTTATGTCCTCAATCCGTACACTAGTGGTACTGTCCCTACCAAACAACGCCGCAGCAAAAATTGATACCAAACATATCATTTTCTCATGGTAAACAATTTTCTCGATAAAATGAATCCCGCCATATTGAACCGCTCACTTCCTCTTTTTCCTTTGGATGTACGGCTACAATGAACCTTATGTTTCGCATTGACCAATACTTTATAACCAACTTGCACATCACCACAATTAGGGGTTTCCCGTAAACTGTGACCATTATTCATCAAACATTTATGCAGAATCCTATCTTTTCGATATATTAACAATGCCTCCACAGTGTTCGAAATCATTGTCGACACTACCGCCTCATCCCCACTATAACAATGTCCCAAACACTGAGTAAAGATGTAACTGTTTCCTCGCTTATGGTCACGAGTGACAGGTCCTAACATATCCACTGCAAGCCCTCTGTCAATTTAAAGGTATATATGTTCCCACTAATGGGACTTTTCCCCTAAGTTCAACATCCAATCTATGAGCTACCCTTTGACATCCTGACAGATTTTGTTACATATCTTTGTTATAGTTTTGAGAAAAATGCATTTTAAGTCACCGACATGGCTTGTCTTGTCCAATATCCCCCATTGACCTGGGGGAGCTGAATCCATTCCTAAAATTGTCCATCCACTATATGCCTGCACCTCCTATAAGCTTCCGAAGCTGCTCCTGTCATTACCATTTGTTCATTGCCTACTAATCCGTATATCTACTTTCCTTCTTCATGGTAACCAAAAAAAAACAACCGTGCATATGGAGGTGTTGAACCCACTTTACAAGATTTTTTGAGCAAAAATCTTAATGTTTACCAATTGACCACACTTGAATCAAATTGCACAACATCATGTTGTGACTGACAATTAATACAATTTGTCAAGGGCTTGTTTTTGATAAGTTTTTAAAAACTCACATTTTTAATGATTTAAAAAAAAAATACACTATATTTTGGTATGAAAAAAAATATTTTAAAAAAAGATATCAAAGCAAATTACCAAAATATCAAAAAGTATCAAAAAAGGCCCCTGTCAATCCTTAAAGGAATATCATTGTGTCCTACATGCATGCCAAATTTCAGACTGATCTATTAGATAGTTTCGTGTAAACAATAAACATTTTTTTTGTTAATAAAAACACTGTTATTTTTAAGAAAAAAAAGCATTTTACAGTCACCGAATGACCTTGTCTTGTCCACTATTATCTTCAATTTCTGGGGGGTTCTGAATGTAGTTTAAAATTTTCCAGCACTATATGCAGCACCTCCCTTCAGCTTTCCTTTAAAATTCTATTTTTAATGATTTTAAAAAAAAATACACCACTTTATTTGTAGTGAAAAAAAAAAATATTAAAAAAACATATCAAAGTGCAAATTATACCAAAAATATCAAAAAAGCATGTACTGATTTAAAGTATACATATGTGTAACTATACATGCATGTGCCAAATTTTAGACTACATCTGTTAGATAGTTTGTTAGTAATAAAATTTTGGCCTTAAATAAAATGTTAGTTTTAAGAAAAATGCATTTTACTGCCACCGAGTCTGCCTGCTCTTGTCTATCTCACAATATACCTCATTCTGGGGGGTTCTGACCTGTGTTTAAAAATCCTCCAGGACCATAATCTCTGCACCTCCATCAGCTTCTTGCAGTTCCCTCCTCTCGCCTTTGTCTTGCCTCTTCCTAATTTTTCTTCTTTTTACAAGTTTGTCAGCCTCATGTTTCTGGCTGTTGGCCAGAACGTTTCCTCAGTCGCAAAATCTGTCCAAGGCGTATTGAGTTTGTTACCAGATGCTTGACCACACCAAAGCCTCATTTTCAAAAACTTCGCTGCACTGGCTGAATGGACCAAAGTTGAACTCTCCAATGGCCACAAGGCCACTGAATTGGCTTTTTCTTTATCTAATGACTCAAATTTCCGCTTTTCTGCAACGACTCCATATAACATTGTGTAGGCGGCTTTCATTAGCATTTTGTAGCACCTAGCTGAAAATCCGCCATTCAGCAAATGCTGATACAGTAATGACGCCCATAAATTAGGGGCTAAGTGCTAATGGAGCAGGTTTGTAGTCCTAAGACGGAGGTGTGAAACCTTGGTCTCGTGTGGTCCGGCAACTTCTCCTTTAAATCCTATGGAAGCCTGATAGAAAACACCAGTCAGTCTTTGCTGGGGGTACACAAAATTCCTTACACTCATGTTGGTGGGTTGTAGTCTTACTTGTCGAATACCCATGGTAGAGAAGAGAAGCCTCATGATGGCTTGTGATTCATCTCTTGGGGCTTGTACTATGCTTGCGTATGAGCCCGCTGTTGTAGTAATACTCAATTTTTCGTATGGCAATTCACATGGTTAGACGAACCACGGCCATTTCCCCCAAGGGTGACTTATTTGTTTCCTGCTGTCAGTAATCAGTGTCCTCAGTGAAGTTCCTAATCGCGTTTGCAACAAGTTTGAAACGCACTCTTTTTTGGGTTATGTCAAACAACACTTCTGGTCCATACGGTATGATGTCGACCAGAGTCCTCTGTTGTATTAGGCCTTGGAATCGCCATCTGAATAGCAAAACAAAACCCTAGCGTAGCTGTCCCCGTGATTTGCGACTGAACGACATAAAGTAGATTTTAAAATATTTCACAGGGACTTTTACTACTCCATCATTTCCGGCAGACCCTTCGTAATACAGCCATTATTATAGCAGTCCTTCTGATCTCCACATATGCTTTCCATTTTTTCAAATTTGTCAGGCTGATTTTTAGCTTGCCACTGTCCAGTTAGTCCTCCAGTGGTGACAGAAGGAAGACATAACATGCGTATCGATGACCATCAGTCAAGATGTCAATTACACCTGCCAACACCTATTCAGTGACGTATGACCTCTAGTTAGCCATGTAGCATGCAAAGCTGACAGTGATGGTCAATGTCTTCTTTTATTTTTAATGGTACGGATGCTGACTCTTAGCGTGTTCAGCCGGATGAATGCTGAGGTGAACGTTGAAATACTGTTAGAGTGCATGGTAATCCAAAATGATCAAAAATTTGATCTGCATATTTTATGAAATTGTTTTCTGGTGCAAGGCCAGGGAGGTCTAAGGTTCGTCACTGAAGAGATTTAAGAAGTATATGGGCCCCATTCCAGACATGAGGGCACCAAGAACAGCAGATTTGTTGATTGCGATGTTCCACGAGGGCCGCGGCCCTGACTGGTTCGCTCTCTGGATTTGTTAAGTTCTTGAAATTGCTTTTTCCACATGTGTGACACCAACAACTTCCAGGAAGATAGAGTAACCTTTAAGACTTGACTTGTGTATGTCCAGTTCTTGTTTGCAATGTGGCTTTGCTTACACAACTTGCCAACATACAGTTTTAAAGAAGGTTTGTTGAAGAAAAAATATCGACAATGGTTTTATACGTAGGTTTAGGCTGAGCGCTAGACAGTATTATGAGATGGCAACATTCTTGCTCGTGCTCAAGCTAATTTTTTAAATTTTTATGTATCAGATCGACTTGGGCCAGGCACTACCTGGATCTGCAATGTGAACCATGGGCCTATCGATTAGTGGGGATGCAGAAATTCCTGTTGTTTTGTGTAGGCACGTATCAGTTTGTGTATTATTCACCGCTAATTCCTGTCTTATCCTTTTACCACTAGTAGAAATCAACCACACTGTCGTACGCAACACCCCTGGCAGCAGATATTTGCGTTAGATCTCTTAACTTATTCTTCCCATTTTGATGTAATAGAACATCAATTCACTGATAAATTTTAAACAAGAAAAAATAATCGACACTTGCAGAAAGCAAACAATAATTGGATGACGGGCGGGGAAAGGGCTGTTGCTTCTTCCTCCACTTTTGCGCAAGGCAGCCAAATGGTGTTTTGACCGAAATCAAATTCAGTTGTTTTTCGATTGTGTCCTTCAATGAGTCGGGAATGAGGGAATGAGGTCACCACGTGACAAAACTCATTATAAAGGCAATTAGCGGTTAAAAATTATCGGTAATTTTTAACACAATTTACCACTCTGAGCTATGAGAAAAAATAGTTTTTGAAATGGCGTTATTACGGCAGACAAGGAAATTCCTGTGAGTATCGAGACCAAAATAGTTCCCCCGATAATGGACAGGGTACTAAGGTATTATTTACCGCCAAATCTTGCATATTCGGAACAAATTTGGCAAATCAGAGCTGGGGGTGGGTAAAGAAAATATGCTTTTTTGATTACATCAAATCATTTTTTATTTATAAAACCCTAGCTCAATTCGATTCCCGATGATTATTTAATAAAATAAGCTCAAAAGTAAAAAATCGATATTTTGTAACGTTAAATCGAAGTTTTTCTTCTACATTGGACATGCCTTTAATAGGTTACATAGAGACTTTTAATTTTTCTGACATAGTTTGCATAATATTGGGAAGCCTATTTGAGGACGTTTCTTCCTCTTGTCAATCACCTAAGAATTCTTCCACTACCCAATTCTTTTCTTGGTTGTTTCCCCACTTTAAATTCCTTGTGAGAATCGTCTCTCTCTCTCTCCTATCTTTTAGTTTCCTCCAGTTCACATAATTCCGAACCGAGGGATTGTCGTCTTATTCTGGGGTAAAAACATCTCTTTGTAATCGCGCATAGTGCCATGTTAATACATTCAAGTGAAGACTGTGTGTGAAAAGAAGGCTCCCATTCCACTTTGTCCTAACTTATTATAATTATTTTTCCTTCCCAGGCCTAAGTTTGCCCCGTGCCGTTCTAGGCCTGCACATTTTTTTTTTTTCCCCTTGTGGGTGGTTCCCTCATGAAATTTAGCCACATGCTTCTACAAAGTCCTCAATATCCGACTTTTACCTCGGCATTTAGGTATTTTTTGGAGCAACTTTGGCAGATGATACCTAGTTTTCTCAGGTCACCAACTTTCCAACATGTAAGCTCCTTATTAAATTGCCCTATATGCCTTGGGAAGTACCAACTGTCCGTGAACCATGGATCCATCCGGCTTACCATTAAACAATTGTTCTTCATATAATAATCTGCTTTGCTTGGAGTGTGTACATTTTGGGCAATTTTTTAAAACATGGCTTAAGTGTCCTATCCTCAGCTTGCGCCTCCTCAGCTCCTCTGGATTGAGCATTTACAGTTCACCTTCTTCCTCTTTGACTGTCCTGGACTGCACTTGCTTGCTCATATCACAATTCTTTTGGATTTCCCCTAAAGTCCCGTATCTAACACCCCAATACAGAGGGTAGATTGGTTTTCATCTATCAATGCTGCTCATGACTTCTCGCCTTCCACATAGCGAGTTTTTACAGTTATCCTTTGCGATGGGAAGTGTCATGAGTGGGTATGTCCTTAGTCGCCCCTTGTATTTCCACTGTTTCTGTGGTATACTGACTTGGGTCCACTAGGCTAGACTTCACAACTGAATCATAATCCAAACCTGTATCATATAGGCATCTTGGTGGTGACCCCGTTGCAAACAACATCCTCACAAGAACTGCGGGTGATAAGGTTCCTGCGGTCCCAGTAGGTTTTAACCTTTAATCTCCTGGTTCCTCCGATTTCATTGCAGCAATGTTAGAAGGTTCCTTTTACAAACTTTCGGTGTTATGGTAGTCCTTCCGCTACACCATTTACACCACCTCTTTCCTGGTTAAAAGGTTTTCTTTCATTATACCTTTGTCATTGAACTTTGAGTTTTTATCACGATAATCATTTCGTGGCCTATCAAGTTAGATCCACCTTTGTTACCTTGTTCTTTGGTATCAAATTTATTAAAGTGCTGTGTGGCCTTAAAATTCTCTATATATTTCTTTTTAGTGCCAGCTACCTCTGCCTGGGCTGCTTGATACCTCTCAGCGATATTCAATACCTCACCCACCCTCTCTGCACCTTGTTCCAAGGAGAAACTTTCTCAGGTCTGGAGCCATGGACTCTCTCAATTGCTCAATCATGATCATTTCTTTAAGATCTTGGGTCTTCCCCAGAGCAGTCCATTTCTCCAAATAGGTTTCCAGTCTGGCAGAGAACTGGTGGTATGTCTCCCCAGCACAAAAGCCTGGCATTTTTCTAACTTCTTACGATAAAATTCACCATTCTTTTCATATCTTAATAAAAGAGCCTGCTTTAGCATGTCATAATTGTCTTGGTCGTCCCTCTTCATTTTTGCAAACACTTCCTAAGCTGTTCCCCTAAGCCCCTGGGATAACTTTAGGCTCCACCTTTCTCTCTCCTAACCCATATGTGGTAGCCAAAAGTTCAAACCTACCTAGAAAACTTTCTATGTCATCGTCTTTCTCAACAAAATGGTCTAAATGAAAACCCATAGCTGAGGTTGAGGCTCCCTGACTAGCAGTGGCATCGGAGGGAAAGGGGCGGCACCATTTTCAGGAGCTTGGCCTTGTACTTCCAACTCCCTTAGTCGTAACTCGTGCTCCCCTTTGTAATCTCTTCTCCTCCTTTTCTGCTTCCCTTTCAGCAGCCTGTCTCTTTTCCTCTCTTTCAAGCAGCCCTGTCTCTTTTCCCATGCTGTCCCTTTCAGCATCCTGTCTCTATTCCCTCTCTTTCAGCAGCCTTCTCTTTTCCACTGCTTCTAGTTTCTTCTCTCTAATTGGAGCCGCTTTATTTCAGCCACCCTATCTGCCTCCAATGCCTTAGCCTCTTTGTCAGCCTCAATCTAATCTGCAGCCTCTTAAGTTTCTTTGTCAGCCTCAATTTGTAACTGTAATTTTCTTTCTTCTGCTAACTTCCTATCTTCCCTTTCAATATACTTGTCACATTCTGAAGTTACATATTGGATCAAAGCCTGACCCTCCATATTCATTTCTTTAGCAGTCAGCACAGCAGCCGATCTGAATTTGGCTAGATCTGCCATCCTGTATAAACAATTCTAATAATGTTTCTAAGATAGAGTTACAAACTCTAATTAACAAAGTGACACTCTACTTAATTAATTACTACTGGCTGTGAAGATTCATCAACTTTTACTCTCCACCTTAATTATTTCTTATGAATATCTTTTAATTTTTTTGGACACAGACTGTTAAATTTATAGAAACTTATACCCCAATAGTTTAGTTCCCGGACCAGGAGACCCCAATATATGTGGTGGGTTTTGATGATATTAAGTGTGGGTGGCTTAGGTTACTTAGTGTACTGAATGAGGTCAGCTGTGAAGGTCCCTGAGGATAACAGTTTATGTGAGTTTAACAGAGTACCTTACTACTACCACCTATGAACCTCAAGCAGACTTATTTGTGACTAATATGACTGATAACTACGTCTAATGTCTAGGGTAATGAAATGTGGTGTGCTGGTAATTGAGTACACAAACACACATACACTAATATTAAGCTCTATGATCAAGTCAATTAATACTGTGTTTAAAATATAGGAATTATAATTTTTTTCAAATTTATTTTGTTCTGAACCAAGTTTTCTTCTGGTCAGGACTTTTAAATTAAAATGTGAATCCATTTCAAATAAAATTACATGGAATCGGTAAAATACACATGAAAGACTTGTACATATATATATAATATATATATATATAATATATATATATATAAATATATTTATATACTATATATATATATATAAATATATATATATATATTATATAATATATATAGATATATATATAATATATATATACTAAGTTGAATTTACTTCAATATTGGTACTAACTAAAAGTCTTTAGGAACTAGATGCTGGATGTCGGGTCGGGGTATTTCACCATCATCCCCAGTCCTGTGGTTAACATGTTCATTTGTTATTTAAACAGGATTAATGTGTGAAAAAGTTATTAATACACAAGGGAGTTTCTAGTAGATTATGTTCGTTGATGATCAGCAGGCCAGGTCTTTAATACTTAACTGGCCTGTGACACTTGAAGAAAGTTGTTATTTAGGCTCACTCCTCATATGCTCTGAGGTAGTAATGGTAGCATCTCAATTCATGCAATGGTTATTCGTCAGAAACATCTGGCACTAAGCACAGTGCCAACAAAGAAACTCTGAAACCACAAAATTAGGCTATGTCTTAACATACTACCTACTCCACCATGTTTACAAGCATAATCACATTGAATTAACATGACGGGGTCAGATCTCTCTGACACGACCCAGTACAATCTACATCCAGGCTGTTATCAAGTAGCACTAGTTCCATTCCTCTCCTCTATGGACTGCACTGCATCTGAAATATATTTTTTCATTAATCTCTTTTTTCCATATAATAAGGTGGGTGATGTGTTTCCACCTGACCACCTGAAAAGAAACATCTGTATTCTACATTTCTGATAGTTTATACTACTATACTTTCAACCTCTATGGCCCTGAGACAGTCGGCTGGGGACCTAGAAATAAGTACTCACTTGTCGTAATCATTTTTTATCATTATATGGGCAGTATCAATCCCTCAAAATTGTTCCATAAAAGGGTAATAATTTTAGCCTTACCACAATTCAGAATAAACCCCACAGATACGCTGAAATAGCACAAACTCAGCTGAGCTGCTGGCTAGATTAGGGCGTCCCACTACTATTAGCAATATATATATTCAATGGACGACAAACTTCTTAGCCTCAACGATCTGCTTGTATGGGACAGTCTTCAAAAAAATGGCAACTTGCCGGCAAACTTTTTTCAATAACATTAACTATTTCGTCCAATGAGAGTACTTCCCCCTTCTACAGTTTAAAATTTCAAACATAAATGTCCAATTTGGGTTCAGTTTCGGTCTAGTGTGTAGTGTATTTCTGTCTGTCGGTCAATCCGAACTTGGGGGTTTTCCCAAAATTGCACTTGGTTTTATGGTACCAACTACAAAAAAAAAACTACACACCATTTTTCCTCACCCACTGCTTAGATTTCTACTGCGAAGATATTTTTTGATTCTCTACCTCCTTGTCTCCCCCCCTTGTTTACATGTACTTGTTTTTCTGCCTTCGTCTCAAGTACGCGTCAAATGTAACTTTAGTGAATGCAAAACTAACATGTTGTTTGCGAAGTCTGCATCGAACAAATCAGTCTTTTGTCAATAACTTCCGAATTATCCGGTCCGTCTTTTTATTTGAAAGCATATTATATTTATCAGGAAAAAGATAAGCTCCTTAACTAGCTAATTTTTGTGATTCTAAACCTATTAATAAGAAATTCCATATTTTTTTCATGTTAACCTGAAAATCTTTACTACCTCGCGTTCACTTCTTTTCCATGTGCTTCCAGCTATTTTCGAGAGTTTTTACGTCATTCTAAATAAGAGCTAAGTCCTTTTTCGTAACCTAAGTGGCTACATGTTCTTACTTTACCTCGTATTTCAAACACTAACTACGAGTTCGCGCGTATGTTAGACTTAGATTCAAACGCTTGCAGACAGCATCATTTTTTCTTTTCTCCACATTTCTTACCCCGTCTGAACTAATAGGCCTTTCGCGTCCCCATGTTATAATTAGTTATTTTCTTTTTCCAATGACACTAGAAAACAATGTACGATCTACCAAATCAACGCTCTTGTGGCGTAGGCGAAAAAGCCGCAGCGTAACTTAAATATATTTTATACCTACAATTTATTTTAACTTTTATCTTTATAAAATGGAGGATTTTATCGCTGTATCAATGTATTCCATCACAGTTTTGCTGTAGGTGTGGCTATGCTCATTGAGAAGATATAGGGAATTGATTGAAAAGAAAAACTAGAGCGATAGAATGTTAAGATCGTCGAATCATGAGTCTTGTGACCAAAATGTTGATGATAATTGCAATGAAGAGAATCCTGAGAACATCAAAAGCAGAACAGTAGGCTTTCATAAATCAGTGACTTTGAGTGCACATCATGGGGGCGAGACAACATTTTAAAAGTTATACTTAGAAAAGATTGCTTGGCCCCATGAGGATCTTCACAAAAAAGCTAACTATATATTTGGTAGATATGACTACAGGACGGTAGCAAAGGATGACGATAGGGGTCCGTGTCCCCTACGTCAAGGTGAGATTCCGCAGTGTCCGCCTAGGTGACAGGGTCCACTTTTCCAACTGTAGAAAATTATACCTATTAATAATGTGTATGAGTCTAGTTTGACTCCGGAAAAAGTTTAACGCTACAAATATATGTGCTGGAAGATTAATTCATAAGGATATGGAATTCAAAATTTGGATGAGGCAAATTAGCCAGAACTATGTGTCAAGATTTTTCCAAGGTTAAGTAGCCTACAAATAAGTTTAAACATTTGTCGAGGAAGAATTAGTATCGAAATAATTATGTTGTGTTCGGGAAAAAATTATAAGAAATTATAGAATGCGGACGGAGAAATATTATGAATTTTTATGTGAAATTCAAGAGGTTAGTAAAAGGACTGAGGTAATAAGAAGGCGGACTGAAAGTAAGATGTGTGAAAAAAAAAAAAAAAAACCAGAACTAATGGTTTTTCAAGTATTATAAAGAAACATTATTGAATGAGAAACAATATGAAGAGACGATACTTAAGGGATCGAATATATCCATGGTGTAGTATTGAAATTGGACAGAGCAATGTATAAATACATGTGAGTCTTAAACGTGAATAAAATGAGAGTCGTTAATTATAAATAGTCTTGGACACATCTATGAGAGGTTCAAATTATTCATTGATTCCATTCAATAATTGGCAAGTTTCATAGTTTAGGTGATGTCAATGATTACATACTCCAATTTCATGACCAATTACAGCAACACGATAAACCAGTTTTCTGTTGGTGACAAAGGCGAATGAAAAATACGTCTACACTTATTGACATACTCTAAAGGAATAAACTTTTCTGAATTACCACACAACTAAAATATGATATTAAACAGAGTCCTTAATAACCACGCAACTAAAATATGAAATTAAACAGAGTCCTAAATAACCAAACAACTAAAATATGAAATTAAACAGAGTCCTAAATAACCAAACAACTAAAATATGAAATTAAACAGAGTCCTAAATAACCATCATCATCATGTAGCATGTTTAATCGCAGAACGTCGCTCTCATCACAGCCAGCCTGAAAGACTTTCGATCACTAGCCAGCCCTTCTGCTTCCTCCATTGTCATGTTCAAGGTGTCTTCAAAGTCCTGTGTCCACCGTCGTCTTGGTCGGCCCCTGCCTCGCTTCCAAATACCATACCCTCCATCACTGCTCTCTCTAAGCCACTATGGCGTATAATGTAGCCAAAATATTTCAGTTTCCGGGACATGATATTGATTATGAGCCAGTTTTCCTCGATGTTCAGGTCGTGTAGGATGTCTATATTTTTTCTTCTTCTTGGTCCACGATATTCTAAGAATTTTTCTGTAACACTTTGCTTCGAAAGTTTCGATTTTTTTCTTTAATGTTTGAGTAATGGTCCATGATTCACATCCATATGTTGCTACCGGAAAGATGCACGTTCTCAGAAGTTTTACTTTTATTAATTTGCTGGTGTTATGCCATAGGTTCTTCATTTTATTTAACCTCTGCATTGCTGTGGCCAGTCTCCTTCTGACCTCTTTTGAGCAGTCTCCATTGTTTTTACTTATGGAGCCAAGATATTCAAAATTTGTGACATTTTCAATTTCTTCATCACTGATGGTAATTGTTGGTTAGCATCTTGTTTTGTCTGTGGACATTATTAATAACCTAAATAACCAAACAACTAAAATGCGAATATAAACAGAGTCCTAAATAACCAACAGACGAGTATGAAAATTACACTTAAAACACGGTGCTTGCGTAGAATTAAAGGACTGTCCTGGCAGAACATATTACTTATGTGGAACTGACGTCATGACTGGCAAATGTAAGTGGAACAAGAGATGAGAAAAAAAGACGTAGACGATGGACAGGGCACACATTAAGGAAACATGTTGTTACTATTCAAATGTCTTGTTCTCCAATACCCAGAGTAAGAGATGAGAAAAAGACGTAGACGATGGACAGGGCACACATTAAGGAAACATGTTGTTACTATTCAAATGTCTTGTTCTCCAATACCCAGAGTAAGATATGAAGCGCGAGACCGAAACAACTCATGGAGAAGAGCACTGGAGACAGACATGAGAGGAATGATGAAGACATGGAAATCCCTGGAGCTGATGGCGCAGGACAAGACGAACTGGCATAAGTTTGTTGAAGGCCTTGCTACTTGGACAGCTAAAGCGTCGTGAATGAAGAAAAGTAGATGCCTGTCAACCATTTCAATTTAGTGCGAAAAAAGCAGAAACATTGATGGATACATAATATGAACAACTATGAGTGGAGAGAGAGAGAGACAGAGAGAGAGTGAGAGATTGTGAGTACAGAAAAGATACATACGTGTCCTTCATGGCATACCAAGACATATGTCAACGTGGAATAACAAGGGTGGATCAAAATGCTTAAAGACCGTGATGCTCATGGAAAAGATCTGAATGTAACAGACAACATAGACTGAAAACAAGAAGTGAGTTGTTTAATAGTGGAAAAAAGAGGAGGCAATTTGTAGCCAGTAAACCAAGGAGACAGGGATATGTTGTTTGTGTTCTTCTTTAAATCAGACATTTTACCGATGTCTTGGAATTGCTTTACCATCTTAAAACACAAATAGCTAAGTGATACTAAAAAGCAGCAGTAGCGGAAAACATACGCAATCTGTTATACATCACTATGTTGTGCAAAGTCGTGGATACCGGGTAATAGATGGCCCAAAAACTATTCTGCACGATTTCTGAGTGGGAACAGCTTCCGTCTTCGAATACACTTGAGGTATTACCGTCGACAGCTAAATGTGATGGGAAGTCTCTATTATACTCCCAATAATCACCAGTATGGTTCGTGGCTTGTCTAAGACTGTGTTCCGACCTGGGGAATAAAGAATGTTTTATTTCAATACCACACATTACACTTGGCGACTCAAAATTTATATGAAAACATTCTCCTTGCTCTATGATAGGAAACTCTATACAGAGCGATACAACAGGAGACAATCTGATCATCATAAGTAGTCCCGCGTAACGATCAAGTGTTTCGGCCCCTTACTCTCCTTAATAGAAGAGAAACGCATACTTATCCTGATGACCATATGTCCTTCGATGATAGTTTTCTTTGCCGATTCAGTTCAATTACCGGTAAATCGTTTTTC
Organism: Oreohelix idahoensis; assembly: GCA_024509875.1. Lineage (NCBI taxonomy): Eukaryota > Metazoa > Mollusca > Gastropoda > Stylommatophora > Oreohelicidae > Oreohelix > Oreohelix idahoensis. Next base: position 53,229 of record JAMPIV010010385.1, on the reverse strand, counting down.
ATCAAGACAAAGCTGACATAACAATGGTAGAAGATCAGATGACATCCTCATATCACCTTGTCCTCGTCTTCATCATCAAAGCAATAAAGTCTCCCCAAAAAAAGTTCGTTTTCTGGTTTGTAATTTTAACGGTCTGTCTTCGTCTTATTCCGAGTTACTCAAAATCCTAAGTTGGTCGCTTCCTAGGCCTTAAGCTTACTAATCATAATAATAATAATAACAATGGCTATCATAACATCTTCACTCATAACTGACTATGGGAAGCCTGAGGTAACAGACCTCAGATGTTTTATCCTGGTACTCTTTTCATAGTTTCTCCTCTCTTTCAGCTTGCCATGAGAGCTTCTTTTTGCCCAGTCTGAGGTGGCGCCGTAAAGAGCATCGTCAATTGGTGTGATCGGCAGCTTCATCCTGTCAGGTTGCTGGATTTATGTCCAGTGCCCTCATGTCTCTCTTGTACACATCTTTAAACCTCAGCTGAGGTCGCCCAACTGTTCTTTTACCATCTACAGTTGTCAGTAGAAGATATCTTTCGGCATGCGACCGTCTTTCATGCGGGAGACATACCCATGCCAGCGTAGTCTGCGCTGTCTAAACAGTGTATACATACTTAGGCACTTTGTCCTTCCATTAAATACCGAAGCTGTAGCGTAGACACTGTAGGGAGGTATTGAGCCTTCTTTCTTGCTTGGTATACGTTGTCTATGTGTCACTGCAATATAGAAGTTAGCTAATGACGCAGGTGCTATTGTCACGAATTGCTTCCCCTGCTTTTCAGTAGTGGTCCCAACATGGCCAAAACTCAAAGTATCTAAAATAGGTCGTCAAAGGTGTCTACCTTCGCACAAAATTACTCATGGGAGGGTTGTAGATAGAAGGGTAATGAGGCTTCTATCTCAAAGTAGATTTCACAAGATTTCCGAAGTCAAGAACAATGCGGCATTGGCAGGGCAATTGTTAACTTATATCGGTCCGTTCGCCGTTTATGAAGAACTAAGCACTGGTTATAGAGCCCGTTTAAAAAAAACCCCCACTGGTGTAAATGCAGCGAAATTCCCTTTTACAAGAAGTAGCTCTTTTGAAGTAAATATATATATAAATGTAGCTTTCATACTTCTAATAACTGAATCAACTATAATGTTTTGTTTTTAAAATAACATGCAACACATTTAATGATCAATTAATTTTAACAAGTTAAAATAGTGATGAAGTGATGGGGTATTTTACAGTTAAATAAAATTTCCCGTCATTGAGACTTAGTATGAGGATTTTAAATTTAAAATTAAATTTTAACGCACGTTTGCTGGTGCCTTTTACAAGCAATTTAGCTGGTATAAATAGTGAGTCCCGCAGCCCAAGGTTTTCGTCAGTTCTTTTGTGATGATGACACTTCACAGTCTGATAGCTTCCTTTTCTCGCACGGTCTGATAGCTTAGTACCACGATCTTTTTAGACAAAATAAAAGCACATGACTCTGCTAAGTACAGTTGTTGGCTGCAAATTAACTGGCGCCGTGTCTCGCTCCCCCCCCCCCCCCCACCAATGTTAGTCTTTCTGAATAATTAAATTCTTCTTTGAGTATACACAGCGTAACTCATGGAAGATGGTTAGAAATCACCAATATCCTACTGGGTATTAAATTGGGAAAATATGTGCTTGAGCAGCGCAAAAAGCAATGATTTGACTGAATTGCAAGTAACAAGGTGCATATATCTCACATAATGATATAATACACTCTATGCACACCGTGATGTAATCATCACTGCTGCAGTCGGGAGTCTGGGGTTGCAGCTGCTTTTCACACTTTTCTACGCGAATTAGCATAAAACAAATACCAGCGCTTGCTGTAGTAGTTCATGAATATACTATTTTCATATGTTGAGGTTGCCAGCCTCATATATAACCGCTTAGCAAAAAAACATGTTCAAATTCCCCCATTTGTAAAATAAATGTTTACACTTACCCTAAAAGTAACATTTAAGAACACACCTCCCTCGCACAGTTTAGAATGGACACAGCACTTTATTAGATGCTTCGAATCACTTGGTTTGGAAAATTATAGTAATCCTCTTATGGCGGGTGTTCTGCGAATCACTTGGCTGGGAAACATTATTAATCCTCTTATGACGGGTGATCTGATACCTAGGTATCCAAACTTCGTAATTAAAATGCGGGTTTACTTTTAATCAGAGTTGCACAAATACTGTCCTGGTCCCTTAATTTTTCCAGTCTTTGTATCTTATCAATGCGAGTTTACTTTTAAGTTTTAAAGTTGCCCAGATACTTCTGATCTGTCACTTATAATAATATAGGAATTCTTAGTCCGATCCTTCTCCTCTCTGGCTTCTGGGAGTTTGCTATTTTTGACGTTGCGACGCAGGGTCTGATCGGTGACTCCTATTTCGCTAGATTATGTCTCCTCATTTCCAGTTCAAATCTCAGATTGTACTTTTTAGATTAACTTCTACTGAAAAGTCAATGTCTCGGAGCAAGCAAATGAGGACATGCACACCATCATAGCTGGCAGACGCTGGAGCTGGGTTGGCCATGTCCTCAGAAGAGACCCCGATGCCATCACAAGAACAGCTATGCTATGGACCCCTGAAGGAAAACTAAAGAGAGGCCGACCAAAAACAAATTGGCGGAGGACTGTGGAGGCTGAGATGCAAAGAATGTACCAGAGTTAGGGCACTGTACGAAGGATGGCCACCGACCGAGCAAAGTGGAATCAATTTGTTTTGTTTGCCCTACAAGAACGCCACCAGACGTGATGGGCCACTGGTACTACTGCTTTGACGGTCGGCGGCTAAGGATCAAAGAAGAAGAAGAAAGTCAATGTATATTCCTACTCTCAAATCAAACCAATGGTAAGCTCTTGTGCACTATCTGGGCAAGGGTGTTTAAATTCATACTCGCCTTCCCCGCCCCCCCCCCCCCCCCCCCCGTGTTTTAAAATATTACATTTTAAAATTCCATCGCATGACCTCTTTCTAATAATGATGTAATACTTCCGCCAACTCACAAACAAATCTGTGAACGTATTATGATGTCCAGATGCTACATTCCAATGTTGTCTCCTCCAGACAGATTATCTGTAATAATCTTGATACATGGATGTTCCCGGAAGCTACTATCTTATTATTTGTTCGTCTGGGGCCCTCGCCCCTCTCAGACACTTCCCCAGACAGATAATCATTGTACTCTATGAATCGAGCGATTGCAAGACCACCTTGTGTCAATAGAAATCGACTCTGTGAAAGGTTGCTGGACCGACTCAAAGAGAAAATCGTATTACCGTTGACCGGTGTAAATTAACCTCGATAATACCACAGTTTTCACCTGGCGGAATCGTATACGTCCTGGTAGTGGTCACAGCAAAAAGAATGAAGGGCAAAAATTATGCCAAATAATAGGACGATACAAGAGAGAAATAGAGAAAATGAAGTGATACTGCCGGATGCTGAATGAGAGTTTATGAAAAGTGCACGAACTGATTCGTCACACTATATATACCGCAGCTTTGGTATTCGTTGTTAGTTTAGAGTTTTAATCAAACACGTTTTGTGAGGCGGGTAAATGTGTCTGCAGCGTTACCTATGCCAACGACTGTCAGTTTTATGTGTCCAGAAGAGAGGGAGAGTTTGTTGTTGATAGTAGACCCTAGGTATGTGAAGTGGTGCACCACTGCCAATTCATAGTTATCGATAGTGATAACTGGTGCAGCACCCGCATCCTGACTCAGCACATTCGTTTTCTGTAGACTTATTGTGAGACCCAAAGTCTTGCATGCTTGGGTAAAGCCGATATATCAATGCTCTGATGATCCTGTTTTGATTTGCTTGTGACGATTGCAGCGCCATATGCAGAATATCAAGTGTCTTACAGTGACCCTTCTGATTTTCTTTTTTGGCTTCAGCCTTGCGAGTTAAACAGTTGGCCATCTGACCTAGTGTCAAGGCATATTGTTTGAGTTACATCTCTGAATGCATGTTTCAAGAGCAAGGCAAAGAAGTTCCCGAAGAGTGTCGGAGCAATGACGCAGCCGTGTTTATCGCCAGCTGGCGTACGTCAAATGGCTTGTGATGTGCTTCTAGAATATTGAACTGTTCCCTTTGTTCTAGCAAATTTAGCGGAGCCTGAGCAGTCATATTCTCAGAAGGATTTTTTGAAGAGTCCATCCTTGCTAAACCAGGTAAAATGCCTTTGTTGAGGCCCATAAAGAAGATTATATAAAGACAATTGTCTGCTCTGTCGGGGTTGAGTTAGAGTGTAGAGTATTTGTCGAGGTGGACAACCGTAGTGAAATCGACAAGGGATAGTGGACTGACAGAGTTATAGATTACACACACAGAAAGGTGTAAATAGGAGATGGACTTGAGACAACCTGGAAGAAGATTTATCAAAATGATCTCTCTCTCCAAGCCTCAACTCACTTATGTCTGTCTCAGCACCTCCTGCTCTCTCTCTTTTCTCTTATCATACATAGAGATTATAGTAAAGAGCTAAAAATACAAATATGGATGGAAAGGTCGTGAACAGCGCATTAATAAATGTGTAAAATTTATTAAAGAAGAAAAGCATGAAAATAATGCATATCATCACAACAACATACAATTACATCACTAATCAAATATTCATCAATAATCATATTACACCAACAACCACACACACAGATCACCATTCATAAAACCTGTAGAACACAAAGAGATAAAATAATCGAGTGACATCCTTCGGTTTTCGGGGACCAGCTGAAGTAACTCCAGTAAGTGGTGTTTTCGTATATATCCTCCATCATGGAATTAACCTGAGATAACATACTGTATAGGCGCTATCGTTGGTGACCCCCCCCCCCCCCCACTACTGGCGCGAGTTTGGGCTGGGGACGCTGTTTATCTCCTGCTGACCAACTGATTGAACTGGGCGACAGCCTGTCCGCTTTTCGGGGACCAAATGTACTAGCTCCAGGAAGTGAATTACTTGTAGATCCTTCGTGAGGGACTAGCCTACAAAACTTTCTTTGTTGGTGCTAAACGTTGGTGACTCCCCCTTATAGCGTGAGTGGGGCTGGAACTCTGTCCATAGATGGCTGCTCATACGTGCGAGGTTTTAAGTATCCAGGAAATACACCAGAAGAAGTCACTTGAGGACAAAGAGACCCAGGCGCGCTTATCCGGCGCAAGGCTCCGCTTGGCTGTAAATCCTGTTTAAACTGGTTTGGCTGTGGTTTGCTGAGTGCCCCGTTTAGGCACAAAAAAGGCGGGTGATATGGAATTCTGCTATAGGCATGCTGAGCGGGTTTGATATTCTGGAAGCCGCAATGCTCTGGCTGGTAATCCAATAGGCGAGTAGAGAACTACTACTACTGCGTTTGGCGATTCCAGATTTAGCGTTGGCTCCGTTGCACTGCGTGAGCTTAACTTGGCGTTGACAAAAAGGGGTTTTGATTCAGGAACGGGGTTGACGATTCGTTGCTAGATGTATACAGAAACCCTCTAGATCGAAGAGTATATGACTTTCTTCGCCTGACTGAAGTCTGCTCTAGCGATTCGGTCTTCCTGAAACCCGAAAAATGACTAGAACATAGGCAAACACATTCTAGTACTGTGTTAAAGTTTGCCTTATCTCATGATGGTCATCTACGGGCCAGGAAAATTTACGAATGTCTTTGTCTATTAAAACCAGTCTACTCTTATAGATCACAAGGGACGCTCCCCCCGAACACCTGGCCTGCATATTTCTACAGAAGTTCGGCGAAAGACGTAATCTAGAGTAAGACAAAAGAAATCGTGCGAAAGTTCCCCAGGTAGAGAAATGCATAACATTATGCTCTATCTTGTCTAAGGGGCGAAAACCCAAAGACTGACCGCGATTGTTATCTTCCCCTGAAACAGATCACACTCGTTACCCAGGCCTCAAAGGGTACCAGCCGCTCGTCATCAAACGTTTTAAAGCGACCAGAGAAATTCCCCTGTTGGGACCACAGAGGGTACCCGCCGCTAACGAACCGTTTCTTTCACAGAAACCGTCTTTGGCTCGTTCTAACACTTAAAGCGGACCCGAGAAATGTTTCTCTGGTCGAACAGGTGCGTTTAGATAACATTACGTCTAGCGTTAGCTGACCGCAGCTGGCCAGCGTAAACAACCTCGGGTGGGGTTGAGAAGGTGAAAAAATGTAGGTAGAATATGAAAGAAACGAAAATACAAAATGTCTCGCAAAACAGAACATTTAAAGGAGAAATCAAATTATGGACAAGATGGTAAAATAAATTTTCTTTCACGTGACAAATGCCCCCCCCCCCCCCCCCTTTTAAAGTTCGAGGAATACGGACAAAAATGACCGTAATTTATCTTTTCCATCGTCTTTTGTTAACTGTCATTGGAACATCCTATACTCATAAAACCAAATACGTTTCCAATTTCTGTCTGTCTGTATGACTAGCTCCGAGTTCATTTCTTTTCTTCCCTCTGTCTAATAGACGTTCAGCGAATGGGATTTTGCGAGGCCACTGAACACTGACATAATCTGTTTCCGTGTGAACATGACCTTCCTTCCCCAATTTGCTTTGTCTGTCCATGGTCCGGAAAATTATCCGCACCTGTTGTGAGTTTCGGCCCCGCCTGAACTCACTGGCCACTGCATAGGTAATCCGCCTGTTATGTGCAGTGTAATCGTTGCTGGACTCGGGCTGTTTAATTTCCGTTATGGGTTTACCTGTCGCGGACTTGAATAACCCTCGATAGCTGCAGTCTGTCGGGGTTTTTCCGCGCGCGTGTAACCCTAGTTGGCAAATACAGCCGGTCGTTGGCCGAAGAAATGCTAGCATTTTTCTTCTGCCTCTCCACACCTACTCCGCTGTTTCGGCGGGAGCATTGATCAATCTTCAGACCTGTGCCGTCTAAAGGCGGGTCTGGAGCTTTCCTTGCCTTGCCAGTCACAACTCTGGCTTGGTCAACGGAAATGATCAAGTTGTTCTGTAATGGCCTGGCGGAGGCGACTACTTTGCTGTCCATCAGTGGGGTTGAGACCACTGGAATAATGCGATTTGAATGAGAAAACTCTGCTGCCTGAAGCAAAGAGTAATCGATCGCATTCTGGGGTTCTACTAAATCATAACAGATCTCCGTAGCTTCTATCCGTGAAGACAGATAGGTAATATCTGCGAGTTGCAGAGTTTGTTGAGTCGCTTTCCCATTACTAGCATGACGTGAGCCAAGGCTCTCAACAATGGCTCCTTGTACAGTAGTAAGGCAGCTTTTCTCACTGTCTTCTGCCCTGAGAAGTGTGAGAGACTCAAATGGAATACCAGGGATCCCTTCGCCTGGAACCCTGTGTCCACCATAAACGTCAACTTTGCCCTCCCCTGAGGAAGTTACTGGCGTCAGTTGAACTTTGTCCTGCAATGCGAGATCCACTTCCTGGTTGACAGGCCCCGCAGACTGCATGCAAAAGACTGGACGGTTTGAGATCCCGTTAGATCGCGAAGTGCCCGAGAAAAAACTCTCGGTGTGTTTTTTCCAAAGTTCCTTGGAACGGTTTGGAAAGTTTAACCCTTTTAGCAGGCGACTTATTCTTGCACCTTTTAAGCTCAGGGTGATAAGAGGAGCGGCGCCTCCATTCTACGATCGTTGAGTTGGAGGGATACGCCTCTGCATATGGTTTTTTTTTTCGCTGTCCGGCCGGGAATCTTGCGAAATATAACGTGATAGGGTGTGGCTCCCTTTTCTCGACGTCACGTGTCGGTTAGGTGCTGCTCGGTCTGGAGCGTGAGAGGCTCGGGGTTCGCCGCTTGCCAGACGGGAACAATCCGTATTACAATGCTTGTTAGCACCTGTCTCACCTTTGTGCAGTTTCCATGCCTGGGAACGTTGCGTAATTTTTCCCGTGGCTTTAGGTCTGCTGTCCCGACGTAAATTCTTTCCTTGTTTGGGCTTCGGATCCAAGTCCAAAGGAAAGTCAATTTTCTGGAGTTGGGGTTCGGTTTTAGCAGGCAAGTTTTCTTTCATGGGCGCAAGGTTTGCAGGGGCGTTGACCGTTAAGGGCACAGTAGAAGGGGAAGTAGAGTGACTACATTTAGTATCTGTTTCATCCTCCGAATTTGGCTATCCAGTTTCATTCATTCTGATTTGGTGTAGCCTGCTCCTTTCTTGGCTTTCTCTGTCCCTTTCTTGCGCTCTATTTCCCATTGCTTGTCCCGTTCTTGTTGCTCCATTTCCAATTTTTTGTCCCGTTCTTGTCTTTGCTTTTCCCTTTGCTTCTCATCTTCTATCACTTCTTCTACATACTGTCGGGTGAATGCTTCACTCTCCCCAGTTTGTGTTACAGTAGGTACCATGCCAATTGATTAAACGGCTGTCAAACCAATTGTCTACCTCGTATTGATCCTGCAGGCTTACTGCAAAATTCTAGAAAGGGCTGGATTTCGCTATCCTTGTACTCCCCATGTACTTAGCTACCTCAATAGGGCAATCCTATGCACTTTATTATAGATAGATCGGCCATTATATCAGGGTGAGCAAACACTATAGAAGAATTTAGAACAATAAGTTTTTTTTTTGAGGTCTTAGTTACTTCTAGTCCATCTAGGTGCCTGATTAACTTAATAATCAATAAAAATCTAGGCTAGCCTGGGAACTTTAAAAAAAAAAACAAGAAAGTTTGTAGAACTCCTTTTGGGAAATCAAGGGGAAGTCCAATAACCCAAAAACTCCTAAAAATGTAAGTGATGTAAAATATTACTATCACTTCACCCCAGTTCTGTAAAAGTTAAAGCTATTGAGAGGATTGGTTTACTATCGTGCGGAAATGAACACCCTCCCTTGGTACAAATGCAAGCTAGTAAACCTGTAAACTATCTGTAGTTTGGAAAGTTTTTATCTCAGATTAAAGAGCTACTAATGTGTGTTTGAAAAAATATTAAACTTAAAAAAATTTACTGGACTTTTACAACAAAACAATAGTCGTACAGATTTGTAAACCAAAAACTCATGTGGTTATGTGTTTGGTATCAACCTTTAAACGTAGCTAAGGTCTCATGTTTATTATTTTTAAGGGACTAATTAAATGTTGAAAATATTTTTTTTTAAGTTTATGGAGTTGGGGGTGTGGAGATAAAAACAACGTGTTCCGACTTCCACCCATAAAGAAACTAGTTCGAAATGTCTAGGGGGAAAAGAAATTCCCTATATATTTTGCAGACACAACTTAAACTTGCTAAGAATCAAGTTTTAATAGAAATTTATTTGTGAAAGGGTGAATCATCCTGGTTCGTGTGTGTATTAAATGGGGTACTCAGATTGTGGTTCTTTAATCTTTGGAGAAAGTTTTTTTGGGGGTCCCAAAGGGGAATGTGGGTGTTGTTGTTTTTAGTTTTTGTTTTTTATTAAAAGTTTTTTGCCTCCGAGTGGACAATGTAGTTGGGAAAATCGTTGTTGATTTTGATATTTGGTTATAGAGTTTTTGCAGATTAAAAGTACACTGAAAGGTGTTTGGAATTAGAAGGAGAGACTTGAGACATAGTTGGATTTATGTGTTTGGAAAGTTTTTATGATTTTTCCTCCAATGAAAATGATTGAACCTTTGTAGGGTTGGGGAATTGGGTAGGGAATTAGAGATGATGCTCTGAAATGGGTTTTAGGTTGAATCTTGTTCGGTTTTGGAAGTATTATAGTAAAGATCCCTGGAAATTTGGTATAGGAAAGTATGGATTTGGAAAAGTGGTTGACCAGCGTTTTAATTTTTTTGTTATTTTGTTAAAGAAGAAAAGTTAATGAATTACTTGGATTTGTAAAATTCTGGCACAACATAAACATTATATCAATAATTCAATGATAACCCTATATGCAATTTAGGCTGGCGCGACTTATTCTTGCACACTTTTTTAATTTTTTGAACAGAAGTACCTGTGGTGAAAAGGGTTGATAAGTATAAGGGAGAGTACCGTCCTTCGGTTTTCGGTCACGGGGACCCATGCTGAAGTTAAGGATGCCAGGTAGAGTTGGTGGGTTCCGTATTATATCCTATATAGGCCCATCGGTGATGGAGTATTCACCGGGTAATAACAACCCTGCTATTGGGCAGAGTAGGATTCTCTATCGGGTTGCCAGGACGCAGGGCGCCGGGTGACCCCAGGGGCAGCACCTACTTTCTCTTATGTCGCGATTGGAGCTTGGATTTGAGTGGGATGCGTGATTTGGAGTCTGAGAATGGTTGGGTAAGTGATTGTGAAAGGATATAATGGTTGAAAAATGGGCGAAATGGAAGCCTAATATGGAAGGGATAGTGATTGTGTAGGGGGAAAATGTAACTAAGGACTGGTCTCGAGGAAGGAAAGTTACAGAATTGTTATATACCAGGGGGGAATATAAGGTGAGGGGGTTTTTTGGAAGGAATGGGAAAAGGGTTGGATAGTGGATAAAAGGGGGGGGGGGAATAAAATAAATAAATGGAGGGAGGTGAAGGCGAGAAAGGAGAGGAAGGTAGGGTTGAAATGCGATTTAGGGTGGGAGGGGGGGGGATGGGAAATGAGTGGGTTGACGATTTAGGATGTGGTGGGGGAATATGATTAGTTGTGTAGGGGATGGAGGGGGTAATCGGACAATGGGTTGGAGGAATGGAGGTTTGAGGGATGGGTTCGTTAATTTGGGTTGGGGATAAATTTAGTATAATGGGATGCGGGTAATAATATAAAATGAGGGGAAGAAAGGGAATGATAGCTGAGGGGTAGTTTGGTTGTGGGACGGTATTTTTGGGTTAGTATGGATGATGAGGGGGGGGAGTGACAAGGGAGATAGTGGAGTGTGGGGAATGTTGGAAAGGTGTTAAGTACCGGGAGTTTTGTTGCAGGTATGGATGAAGGATTTTTTGATTCGAGAGTACTGGCCGGGGAGGAGCAGAAAGGTTTTTGGGAATGTGTAATAAGTGAAGGGGGTGGGGGGGGGAGGCGTTACAATTAACGATTAGGTAGCAGGAGGTTGATTCGGGTGTCCAACACAGAGATGGGAGAAGGGAGGAATGGATAGTATTCAGGTAAAGATGGGGACTTAGAAATGTGGTGGTTGGGTACCCTGGGGTGTTCTGGGGTTAGGTGGTGTGGTGGGGACACTATGTAGGGGTGGGTTGATTTGTTTTTGGGTTGGGTATGGGTAATTGGTATTGTTTGTGGTGGTGGGTTGGGGCGTTTTTGAGGGGATTGGGAGGGGGTGAACCTGTAACAAGTTATGGATAGATGGTGACTGGAGGCACCCTGGAGGGAGGCAACTGGCGAGTATGTTGTGGTGGGTCTGTGGGGTTCTGATTTGTATTTAGGGATATTATGGCTATGCGGGAGGTTTGTGGCCACACCCGTTAGGTCGGAAAAGTGGATTTGGTGTTATGGCTTTGGGTGGATGAGGGGGGGGGGGTGGAGGGGTGGTGGGGGAGGTGGAGTTAGGTTGTGTAACGGGCGGAATGTGGGGGGAGTTTTTGGGTCTGTTATGGGGTGTTGTGGTATGGGGGTTGTTAGGGGCTATTTATGAGGGGGATGGGGGTGGGGGGGGGGGCAACAGGGCTCTGATCATTTGATGGCGAGCTGCACATGAATAGGTGCGAAGTTTTTGTGTTGTTGAAATGGTGTTTTGTTTTGATAATTGGAATATGAGCAGCGATATGTTGTGGTATGTGTTGTAACTTATATCATGTGTACTGGTTTTTTGACCAAGCGGACGAGAGACCCAATGACGCGGCACTTTGACGCGTTGTTGTGGTTGTGTTATTTATGAGCGCGATTTTTTGTCGAGTTTTTGAGCATTATAGCGCTCCTGTTTAATCAGTTCTGTATATAGAGTAGAACTGAATGGTATTATTGGTTTATTAATGATTAGCGACTAAGAGTTTTGTATTTTTGTGAATAGCGAATTTGAATATTATAGCACTGTTTCGGTGAGAACGCATGGACACTGTGGTAAGTACCACGGGTGTATAAATATATGGATTATCAGGTTTGACATAAGTTAGTGCCATGACATTAGAGTCTGGTGAAGGTTCGAATATTGTTTTAGGAGTGGGAAGTAGTTCGTTATTGAGGGGCGATACTCGAGAGTGTAGTGTATTATCTAAGTAAATGTTACTGCGACGTTTATGGGAGTTGATGATATAGAAGATGGGTAGGATAGTATGGGTTATTAGTTGTTGGGTGGCGGTATTAATGGATGATGAGTTGTTCTATGGCCTTCGGTTTATTATAGTTTTTTTTTTAAGGTGGATGGTTATGAGATGTATTTTTAAGAGGGTTTTAAAGGAAATGATGCGTTTTGAGATGGGTCAGGTGATTAATTTAGAATGGTAGGGTGAAATTGGAGATAGTTAAATGGTATTTGTGTTTATAGTGTTGAGGATTGTGAGTTTCGTATATGTAGGGTAGTCGAATGTGTGTCTAGAATGTTTGTTACATTTTAGCTATTTGCAGATTAATTTTATGAATGACGAGATAGGAGTTGTGAAGATTGGTTGATAAGAGGATTAGGATACGTTGATATAATGGGAGTGGGGAGTAAGATCATATCTGGTGGCCGCAGAGAATAAGCAAGGTTTGGTACCTGGGGGTGGGTGGGAATTAGGCAGTATCGCGAGGAGGATTGTGCGACACTCATGGGTCTAAGTTTAAGATGGACTGAATATTTTGGGTATTAAGTATGAGTATCACTTGGTGGAAGGGACATGGACATGATGTTGATTAAGGAATTCGTTGTCACTGTTGAAAACTATAGTGGGTCATGCGGAGTGGGGTGTCTTGTGTTTTACGGAAAAATCAGCGCAGATGGCACCATCATTAGCGATGCATCGGCGAGTATTAATGTTGAAGACTCTGCGCCGTTACTGGAGTGATCAGTGAAGATTGAATTGGCCAATGGACGTAGTCAAGCTTGTAGACTACGACAAGTTCAACCGTTCGGTGCTCATCGCGCAATCGTCCACGAGATTTCTCTATTTGTAAGTTATTGCGATAACCTTTCAGCAGTCATATAGAATGAGGCGAATTTATATGTACGATCTTCTCGCTAGCAGGGGACGGAGAGATCACAGGTGACATTACTAGTGACTATCTTGGCTGGATGTCGAAAGTGAGTGAGGGTGGTGGTCAGGTGGTGGTTTATGTGACATATGGTGCTGAGGGTTTGTTCACGACATGGTGGGGTGCTCTTTTGTGTGTTACTAGGACTGTCTTCTTGGGGGTGGCATTGGGGTGTAATAGTCTCCAACTAAAGCGTCTCTTGTCGGGTACACTCCTAACTCGATTAATACAGAGATAAAAGTCCACAATAGGCTTTGGTGGGAGAACAAGCATACGAGCTCCAGAAAGTGTGAAAGGTTTCCTGAATGAAAAAAGGGGGAAAATGACAGCGGCGTAATGCGAATTACAGCATTTCTGATATTTTGATGGAAGTGCCAGCCACAATTGTGGGAACAAAGATCTAATAACGGCTTACCAAGATGGCACAAGTATGAGATCTGGCTGTCGATGTCTCTTGAGACCACGTTGGGAGATAGTGGCTCACATCGCGGAATCGGAAAGTAGTGAGATTGGCGGGGGAGAAGCGTGGTTAAGCGGACGCTTATTCTACTAGTATGGGTCTGATGTTTAATGATACTCGGCGGCTCACGTACGTTGACTGATCCGGATGCACCACTATTGTGATTAACAATCGCTTGTAGATCCACCTCTTGTGCAGGACATGGGGTGGTGGGTGGGATTAAAGTAGTGTCAGCATTTAGGGGGCAGGGGTCTTAGAAAAATATGGTGGGGGCGGTAGAGTGGCGGTTGCATTGTACTCCTGATCTTAGGAGAGGGCGCATGGCTTGTCTCTTATCTAATCCTATTTGCGAGACCTATATGTGGTTGGTCGATCAGGGGAGTAGGGGGAGGGGACCAGGCGGTGACAGTTGGCGGCTGGATAATAACATGCAGAAGCTACAATGAGTAGTTAGAAGCACATATGCTGATTCAGAGAACCGATCCAGAAACTTCAGGGTTGATATAGTGATAAGGGAAGTAGATATCCAGACTTACATTTGGAATTAGGTTGATTCACTCGTGACGTCTTAGCAGTACCGCTATGCTTCGCGCGAAGATCCTTCTTTATTCGTGTCATTCTTAGCGGGTGGGGGCAGGATCCGAGATCAAGATGTAAAGGATGGAAGATATTTTGGATGGTAATTGAAGAAAGGGCCGTACTGTAATGGATAGTATGGCTGAAGGGAATGGGAGTGAGGGTTTGGATGAGAAAATGGAGGAGGAAGATGTGGGGATGGCAAAGCATTGAGTCCAAGTATTAGCGAGATAGGGTTTGACTCGTGTTGTGGTGGAGCGATTGTTCGATGGGGTTTATTGAGAGGAGGGGCGAGTTGCTTGGCGGACTTCTTTGAAGAACCATAATGGACAGTGGTAACTTTGGACTGCCGATTGGCATGAAATATTGATCATGAGTCAGGGTTATCTTCGCAGGTAACTGCACGACAGGTAGAGTGCGGTCCTATAGTATTGACAAGTGTCCTGTTCGGGCCCGATTGCTTAGGAACGTTTTTGGGGGGGGCAGGGGTTGTGAGAGGAGTTGTTTTAAGTCATGTGAGTGGTGCCCGAAGAAATCAAGATTTATGGGGGGTTCATGGGAATTCAAGATAGGCGCACACGTGTAAGCGAGGCCATTATTCGCTGAGAGAGCACATCATGTACTACAGTTACCGGTGGTTTGCATGCAACTTTTAATATTTTTAAGGGGTAAGTTAAGAGTGGAAGAATTGAGTGGTACAGGATGGCAGCGTCAACTTCATATCATGACTAGCGGGTCAAGTTGTTTGACGGAGTGTCACAAACCATACGTAAATATTGAACGATTCTCAGAGTATCTACCAATGGGTAATGTGTGTAGGAGTGGGCTTAATCAATTTGAGGGATCCTGAAGTGGAACAGAAACTTCTTGGTAAGGATAACTGTAGATCATCCTCAAGTTGCCTGTGAGAGTACAGGACATTGGGTTTTACCCGCAATGCTACTTTGCGATTGGAGGAGAGAGCATGCTCCTGATCGAGACAGACAGGATTTATGCGTAGCCTTCGAATACTGTCTTGCGGCGTAACGCGGCTACATAGGCAACTTTATGTAGTCACTGATCAGATGGGCCAGCTCGCGAGTGATCATGTGAGCGAGGGGGACTCAGGCTCATGGGCATGTCATCTGTCTATAGATGACCATGAAAGATATGCATTGACTGTGAGTTCGTGGATATTAGACTTCGAGCAAAATCTTGCTAAAGCACAGTAAGCAGAGGCGACGTTTCGCTAACACAGATGAGGGGCTACGACAGTTTTGTCAGGTGATACTTGCGTCTTGGGGAATTAGAAAATGATGGTTTTGTAGATTGGCTTTATTGAGGGCAGGTTTTGAATGGCTCAGGTTGGAAGGGATAGGAAGTGATGGGCTGGGGGAGTGGAGTATTATGGTTAGTTAATATTTAGTCCATGAAAGGGAAGTTGGTCAGATAGGGAGTTCAGGATTGTTTTGGGTTTGTGCAGTTCAGGTCTTATGGTCTATTATGTGAGTTGCGGATAAGACAGGGATGTTTTTAAGAAATGAGTACTATTCTGCGTTGATTGAGGATGGAGGTAGAATAGATTGGTGAACATAAGACATGGGAATGGTAATGAATAGGGTTTTTGGGTTTTTTAGGGCTAGGTGGAGGTCTGACTAGAGGGTATTATGAGTATAGGGATGATAGTTAAACGACAGTTGAGGTTTTCATTATGGTATGGATGGGGTGGTTATTAATGGGATTATGTATGTTGATGGTTAATGTTGAATTGTGGTTGAAGTTAATTTATATGGATGATAAAGGGCGTTTCCGTTGGGACCAGTGTATTGGTACATTTTGGTATGTAGTTAATGTAGAGGGAAAGGATGGGGGGAAGTTGGGAGTTTGAGTTTATTTTATGTTGGGTGGTGTGTGGGGTTTGGTTTGATGATATTTTATTAAGTTAGTAAGGGGGTCGTTGTATGTGGTTAGGGAGTGGTAGTGAATCGTTTATAGGAGTCTGGTGTTGGAAGGGTAGGTGTCACACATAGTAAGAGTTGAGAGGGGGAGTGATCGGTGATGTGGTGATTGTTGGGGGGAGGGAGATGTATAAGTTTTGAGATGTGATAGTGGTGGTGTTGAATTTGGATGAGATGGAGGTTGTATAGAGAGGTATGTTTTTTGCATAGGTGGGGGACATAGGGTGTGCGATGTAGAATAGCAGGGGGTGTGGTTTACGTCTATATTTAAGGAGTGCGAGGGGTGAGAGTGAGGTTTGAGCGCGTAGTTATAAATAGATGTATGAGTGTATATGTTAGGGGTGTGGATTTGGTGGAGTTTAGTTGAGGCTCCTGCATGTGGAGGTAAGATTGTGTAGTTAGGTGTAGGGTTTTGTTGAGTTGTGGAGTATGTTTGTAGTTATGGTATGGAGGTATGATGATTAAGTTGGGATCTCGAGCTGGTGGGGTCCACTTTCAGAGCCGATATGGTAAGTGTTTTTGTTGAAGCGGGAGGTGACTAGGGTGTCTATCGACACAATTGTGATTTGTAGTCTAATGGGTATCACCATTGAGTAACGGGACGTCAGGCCAGTCCCTGGTTCTTCTGATGTAAATCAAGTTCAGCGTCGGATGGATCTGACAGTCTCGTGATAGGACTGGTTGACCTTTAGGAGTAGGTTTACTCGTCGTGTACACACCAAGTATAGGTGATATGAATAGCACAAGGCACTGTCATGTTATGGAGTCTGACGGGGTGGTGCACGAACATCGGGACTGGTCGGCACACAATTCACAGTTGAGTGGCGTGGTTTTCCCATTCGATACTTGATGACGACACGTGCATGCTTTAAAGGAGAGAATGGGTTTATGTTATTTAGGGGTTTGTGGGTGTAGTTATTATTGGTGTTTGGTGAATAGGTGTGGTGGGGTTGAAGTTGTGGGTGGTGATAGATGTTGCGGTGTGGCTGAGTGGGTAAGGAGTGTCCCGGAGATTGGCGGCTATTGCTTGGGAGTCACTGGCTACTCTGGTAAACAGGTGGAGGGGGAGGAAGACAGAGATAAGTGGGATTATCTTTTGCAAGGTGCGTAGACACCTGGTGTGACTCAAAAGGCGAGGGGGATGGCACGGGGGCTGGGGGGGAGGGGGCTTGGTACATACATGGGGAGCTAGGGGACTAGTGGGGTGGGACAGTTACTACATGGACAAGTTTTGCAGGTGAATTCCCGTAGCAGGTCGTTGGGTCATGTGTTTTTCTAACTTGACTATTCGTAGAATGCACTTCCTGACTTAGTGCATGTTAAGGCCAACGATGCACGGGGGCATGAATCTCGTGCAGGGTCAGGGGTCTCTGGGTGGGGACAGCTGAGGGGGTGGGGATAGGGGGGTCTTCGAGCAATATGAGTTGTAGAGCTGGGTTTGGCACCGACTGGGGAGGGGGGCCGGACACGGACGCAATGATAACATACATGCCTGGGGGGGGGAACGGGGGGCGTGGGGGGGGGGGGGTGGGGGATCCAGTGGAGGGGAGGAATGCGGTGGGACGTGCTAGTGAGTGGTAACTCAGAGGGGGGGGGTGGCGGGGTGGGGGGGTGGGGGGGACAAATACAGTGTGGTGGGGGAGGGCAGCGGGGGGGGCGGGAGAAGGGTCGGTGGGGAGGAGGGGTAGGGGCGGTAGGGAGGGGGGGTGGAGGGGGGCGGGGGGAGGGGTATGGCTGATGTTGAGGTACTGGGGACTGGGGGGGTGGGCGGCATGAAGGTGGGTAGAGGGCTACGCGGGGGAGGGGAGCGGGCTGAATAGAGGGGGGGGGGGGTCCGCAAACTCTACTGAGACAACATTTCTCAAACTACCCTTATTGGGGGGTGGGGTTCATAGCGGGGGGGGTGGGCCTCTCAAGTACCATGAAGTCTAGAGGGTAGATGGAAGATTTAGAAAGCGGGCTAGGGGCTCAGGGGGGTAGGAGATCTCATACAATTAGCAGGTACATAGGGGGGGTGGAGGGTTCAGGGGTACTAACTGGGGGGGGTGATGTTAATAGACGGGGGGGGGGGGGGGGGACGCATAGCTGGGGGGGGGGGAGGTGGTGGGGGGGGGGTAAGTAAAATTTGGCCGGGCGGTGTGCGGGATAGGGCACGGACAGTCGATGATTCGAATGGGAAAGGGGGACGTAAGGTGGTGGGGGCTCGAGGAGGTGCGTGGGGGGGTGTGGGTGTGGTTTGATCCAGCGATCGCACAACGCGTTTATTTTTGGTACACAGGCGTGTATGTGTACACTTAATGGGCATCGTCTACACATGGAGATTGCTAGGACAAACATGCGTATATCATCACAACAAGATAACAGAAAAATTAGTATCTAAGAAAAAATATATATCATATTTATTTTTCTTGCTGGGGGTGTATCACATCAGGGATGAATTACTGTTATAGGTATGGGTAAATAGGCATTACTGTATAAATGTCCGCGTTACGGATTTCTTTTTGGGGTTTTAGGTCGTCTCGGGGGATCAAAGTTTATCCGCAAATCAGTCTCATGGCTTATTGTAGCACACAGTCTTTGTTCAACAGTTTCCGTTACCTTTTTCCCATTGTGGGGAGATGGTGGGGGGGGAGGACCTCCACTTTGTGGGGTTTTATCGTTCATGTGACTACATAGATCATATGACTATACGGTGGCTTGTGGATATGCGAGGGCTGTTGTTTGATTGGGGTGTTTGGTATTCGTTGGGAGAGTTGGGTGCTGAGTTTACGGGTAAAGAAGTCTGGATCAATGGCACGTGTCTGTTTTTCGATTTTTTTCTTTGTTTGCGTTGAAAAAGTGGGGGGACGGGGGAGAGGGAGTCTGCAGTACGGATGTAGACGAGAGCGGCGTGATCTAAGCAGAGGGGGAGGGTTATTTGGTTTGGGTAAAGGGGACTAGGCATCTCTAATATTATTGTGGGGAGTGTGTGAGTTAGAGGGGATAGGGAGCGCGGTGTGGAGATCTCTAGGTGGATAGGAAGTAAAATTAGAATGAGTTGGAGCGGAAGGGGGAGAGGGGGGAGGATTTCATATATCATATCTCTCTATAGTGCGGTTGATAGTGGTGGGTGACATATATGGTGTGTTTTACAGAGTTATGGAGGTGTTCTATATATCTCTCTATCTAGTGTCTTTAATAGAGATTCTAGGAGAGGTTGAGTGTATTGGGAGAATCTGGAGAAGAGGTGATACTCTCTATATGATACAGGAGTGTAGGAAATATACGTATAGAGAGAGCGCATATATCTGAGGAATTTTTGAGCAAGGAACAGTCGGGGGTGAGAGGAGTAGGATTTTGGGGTTAGAGGGGATTAGGTGAGTAATGATGTTAGGTGGTGGTAAAGAAGGAATTCAATGAAACGTGTGCTGCATTTCTAAAGATATAAATGAACGTAAATGCGGAATGACAAAATTAATCCTAACAATAATTATATTACGTTACCAAAACGAACGAACAGATGGACAAAAGGATACAGAGAGAGGGGAGGCCTGAAAATCAGGAACGCATGCAACACGCGTCGCGCGATACACAAATGCTGCCATCACGCGTGTAAGTCTACATGCACTAATTATTTTTCAGACGGACAGTGATAAAATACACTACCCTTTCCCAGAGTTAGGTTTATAAATCATAAAATACTCTTATTAGAAAAGATAACATTAGATGGGTTTACGGTCGCGAACATAACAGTACCCAGACAGCACATCTTCGAAACCGTAGGTAGAAGAAATTGCATATTTTGAACGCAGCCACGTAGCTCCTTTAAATTAGTATTTTTGGGTTCCTTAGGGCTTGCTGACAAATAATATGTAAAACGTTACGCAAATAGTCCAGGAATTAATAAATTATACCCAAAATAAAATATTGGGGGTGCCTGACAGCATAAAATCATTTCTGCTCATAAGATTTTTTTTTAACGTGTTTGAAAAAAATTTACGTTACAGAAATAGCCTACCATGTAAACTTCAAATTGATTGGAGCGCAACAAATGAAAGCCTAACCACGATTGGTCGGGCTATAAATACTATCTTGGTTGTTAGGGGAGACGGGAAAAGATAACATTTTTTCAAACACTTGTCGAAACGTGGCTCATTGGCCAGTCTCGCTGATATACACACTTGGAGCGTTAGTTCGAAACCACTTGTTTTAAATACACTTGATAAAGCATCAGTGCGTTGAAGCCAGCATATATTTGGCTAAATTAAAAGCCTGGAAGATAAGCAGATGGAGATTTGTGCCAGTTTGTGCCAGAATTCATTGCTAATCAACGTATCTGTGTTATTCGTATGAATTGTGGTAAGCTTGAACCATTTAATATCTTTTAATGAAAATTGAATGTGAATTGTTGATTTATGCCTGTATATATATGTGTAGTTCAGTGGCAAACGTGAGGTAAAGCCTAAAATGCTCCAGCCTGAACAGAGGGTGTCGGAGAGAAGTAAAACGGCATGGAATGGCCAAACAGTACACTGCCACCTGGATGATTGACTAGAAAGAAATAATGCTGGAAGTGCAGAGGCGTAGTAACCATTAAGAAGGGTAATACTGGAATAAAGTATTTCAAATGAAGCTGACTGTTGGCCTAACGCTCTGAACGCAATGTTTGTGCTGTATTGTGATCAGTGTAAAAGAGAATATAAATTAGTTATGAAGTAGAAGGTACATCCTTCTTGATTTCAGTGACAGTGGTCTTGATGGTACTGAGCAGCACCTGGTCAGAGCTTTGCTGAATCCAGTGTCGGACAGCATACTCCTTGGTCCTTTTAGCTATCAGTGAGGTGTCTCCTGAGCCCAGAGGAGAATTCGAGCAGAGGAGTCCTTTCCTGCCGCCATCACTCAAGATAAGCAGAGTTGGCCAGCTGAGCTCAACATTATGTCCCCTCATCTTGAAATAACTTTATAAAAATACTATTCAGAGGGGAATTTACTTGTCTTAAAATCAGGAACTTTGAACATCTCAAATACTGGTCCCTAAAGACAAACTATTGAAGTCATGATGACAAATACCAACAGAGCTTGAACAAAACAAAACCAGTATTACCTCATTTTACTACTACACAACTGACACACATAGAACATTTGTAATAATATATGTCACTACAATATTCATATTAAATACATTCTGTACATAACTTGTAATTTAAATTGATTGTGATTCCTGGTTCCCTTGTAGTTGAATCAGGACACATATTCATTCATGCCAGTAATGAATACATATTGTTATTCGAAAGTTTATCAGTGGACTCTTTTAAATATCTTTGTAGAGTGTTTTATATGTATGTGAGTGTCACAGTTGTTTGTCAAGAGTAGTGGGATTAAAATTAAATTGTTTATCTGTCTGTTGTTGTGACTTACACTTCATCATACACATACCCTAGACACATAACGTAGCATCACACTATTCCAGAATAATTCTGACTGAGATATATAGATATGTGGTAGCAAGTAAGGTTATCTATAATACACTACTCTTAATAGATATCGATACCTTCACAGCTGATCTCAGTCAGTACACTAAGTTCCCTATAAGTATTTATAACATCCCACTTCACCACATATATTGGGGTCTCGCTCTTGGGATTTTGAATCTTTAACTATTAAAAATATTGGGGGTAATTCACTTCAGGGAATATAAGAATTAAAAGGTATCCTGGGGTGGAATTAAATAAGGTTGAGCTCACGGTGCCTGTGTTGTCCATTAGAGATTGAATTGTTGGTTAGACATTGTATAAATTTACATAATAGACAATGGCGGACCTGGCCAAATTTCGATCTGCTGCGGTTCAGACTGCAAAAGAGTTAGGATTAGATGGGCAAGTTATGGTTGCCTATGTCACAACGGAATGTGACAAATTTATTGAACGCGAAGAAAGAAGATTAGAAAAAGAAGCCGAAAGAAGGTTAGAGGCTGAAAGGGAAATTAAGAAGTTACAATTTGAAGCTGAGGCTGAGACTAAGAGGTTGCAGATTGAGGCTGAGGCTAAGAAATTGGAGGCAGAAAGAGAAGACAAAAGATTAGCTGCAGAAAGGGAAGAGAGGAGATTAGCTGCAGAAGAGAAGAAATTAGCTGCAGAAAGGGAAGAGAGGAGATTAGCTGCAGAGAGGGAAGCAGAAAAGGAGGAGAAAAGATTACAAAGGGAACATGAGTTACGACTAAGGGAGTTTGAGTTTCAAGGCCATGCTCCTGAAAATGGTGCCAGTCCCTTTGCCTCTGATGCTACGGTTACTCAAGGAGCCTCAACCCAGCTATGAATTTTCATTTAGATCATTTTGTTGAGAAAGACGATGATATTGAGAGCTATATAAATAGGTACGAACTATTAGCTACCACGTATGGGTTAGAGAGAGAAAGGTGGAGCTTAAAGTTATCTCAGGGACTTCGTGGGGCAGCTTATGAAGTTTTTTGCAAAAATGAGCAGAGGTGATCAGGAAAATTATGACATGCTAAAGCAGGCTCTTTTGTTAAGATATGAAAAGAATGCAGAGTTTTACAGGAAAAAAATTTAGGAATGCTAAACTACTGTCAGGTGAAACCTATCACCAGTTCTCTGCACGCATAGAGACATACTTGGAGAAATGGACTTCTCTGGGGAAAACCCAAGATCTTAAGGAAATGGTCCTTATAGAGCAATTAAGAGAGTCCATGGCTCCAGACCTGAGAAAGTTTCTCATGGAACAAGGTGCAGAGAGGCTGGATGAGTTGCTAAATGTTGCTGAAAGGTATCAAGCAGCTCAAGCAGAGGTAACAGGTAATAAAAAGAAACAGGTGGATAACTTCAGGGCACCACAGAACTTTAATAAATTTGATCCTAGGGATCAAAAATAAAGGTAAGCACCAATTTGATAGGCCACGGTATGAAAATAAAAATAAATTCCCACAATTCGATGAAAGGAAATATGATGAAAGAAAATCTTTCAACCAAGGAAAAAGGTGGTGTAAAAATTGTAAAATGGACAATCATGACACTGACCGTTGCAGAAGGAAACCTGTGTATATGGCAACCCTTCAGGTCAGGTCGACCTCAAGACAGGAGGAGGATATTATGTTAGATACCACTCCAGAAGAGATGAGGAAGGCACAGGCTGGGGATAAAACACTCAAGCCTTGTTTCAGAAAATTGTCAACTTGTCATACAACTCCAGGCAAGGGAGATTTTTACATGAAAAACAAGTTGATGTATAGGAAGGCCGGAACTAGATCCCATGGTCACGGACAGCTGGTTCTTCCAAAAAGATACAGGGCAGACTTAATAAGGAGCCTACATGTGAAACCAGATGGGGACCATGAGAAGATAGGTACCATCATTCAAAAGGTGGCTCACAATTATTATTGGCCCAAAGCAAGATGGGACATTGAAAATTTTGTAGAAAGGTGTAGCATAGCACATGAGGGAACACCCACAAGTGGGAACATGGATCAGGACCTGGACACGCCACGGGGCAAAATTAGGCCTGACAATAAAAAAGAAATATAGATTTGATAAAGTGGACCAAATGGAATGGGAAGCCCCTTTTCACGGACAAGCTTCACTTAACTGTTTTACTATGGCCACTATGCGGAGAGTGCAAAAAGATGTCTTACCCCAGGATAAGCCGACAATCCCTCAATCGGACTTAAACAAACTGGAGGAAAAGGATGTAGAGAGGAAATCTCTCATCAAGAATTTTAAGTGGGGAGGAAACCCCAGGAAAAGAAAAATTGGTAGCGGTCGTTTTGTGCATGAAAATTCTGGGAGGAAAAATCATCACTATAAAGCTTCGAGTGGAAGAGACCATACCGGTGCATGGACAAATAGGTCCACACAATTAAAGGTCCATATGTAGCTTTGTTAAGAACGTGGAATGATGAAAAGGCAGAGGAAAACATTACATCTTCATACCAATATGTGAATGAGCTGACCACTCGGTTGAAAACTGGCTGGAAACTTGCCAATGAAAATTTGAAACAAGCCAGGAAGAAACATGCTGCCTATTATAACAGGAAGGCGAAAGACAGAGATTTGGCTGTGGGAGAGAGAAAGTACTGCTTCTTTTGCCTGGGAGTCAGAATAAGTTACAAATTGGATGGCAGGGTCCATATACAGTTTAGAGAAGGTGTCTAGAACAAATTATAAGATAGATAAGAAGGGGAAAGAAAAAATCTATCATGTGAATCTCCTGAAGAAATATTTGGAAAGAGAACATCAGGAAGAGACACACTTGTTGACCTTGTCCATCGCCATGGAGATGAAAAAGGAACCACTTTCATCATTTGAATATCCATTACACCCCTGTGAGACAGCAGCACAGGTGAAAATCAGTACACATTTAACGAAAACTCAGAAAGAGAGAGTGCAAACAGGTTCTAAATAATCATGCAGAGGTGTTAACAGACCGACCAGGGCATACAAACCTATTGGAATATGATATGAAACTCATAGACTCCACACCTGTCTGTATGAAACCATATTCGATTCCGTTTGCTAAGGAAAAAGCTTTGAAGGAAGAGATAGACTATCTGTTGAAGGAAGGAATTATTTCGCACAGTGAGTCTTCGTATAGTTCCGGTGTTGTACTTTTAAGGAAGCCCTCTGGAGAACATAGACTCTGTATAGATTACAGGAGACTGAACGCTATTACAGAAGGACAGGTGGATCCATTGCCGGATACAAATCAGCTGTTTGCCAGGCTAAATAAAGCTAAATATTTCTCAAAAGTGGATCTGAGTAAAGGATACTATCAGATTCCCGTAAAGCCTGAGGTTAGACCATACCTAGCTTTTAGTACCTCAGAAGGACACTATGAGTTTAATAGATTGCCATTTGGATTGAAGAATGCGCCTAGTGTCTTCTCTAGAATGATGAGAAAATTATTGGATCCTCTGAATAATCCCTGTATAACAAATTTTATGGATGATATCCTTATAGCAACAGAAACATTTGAGGAACACATTGACTCTCTGAACATGCTGTTTGATCGACTTAGGGAGGCAAATTTAACAGCCCGACCAACCAAATGTTGCGTTGGATGTAAAGAATTGGAATTTTTGGGACACACAGTTTATCAGGGAAACATGACCCCTGACCCAAAGAACTTAGAGAAACTACAGAAAGCCCCGAGACCACAAACCAAGAAGGACGTGAGATCCTTTGTCTCATTATGTGGTTTCTACCAGAAGTATATCAAAAACTTTAATTCCATATGTGCACCTTTAACGGAATTGACACGTAAAGGACTTCCAGATCGCATTACATGGACACCACAATGTGAAATGACTTACCAAGAATTGAAGGAAAAGCTCACAAGTAAACCCATTTTGAAATTACCTGACTTAAGTCAAGAATTCATAGTAAGGACGGATGCAAGTAATATTGGGCTAGGTGCAACTTTACTACAGAAATCAGATGCATTGGATGGGGAATTAAGCCCAGTGGCATATGCTAGCAGAAAGTTGAATAAAGCTGAAATCAACTACTCAACTAGCGAAAAAGAATGTCTTGCAGTAATATGGGCAATAAAGAAATTCAATATTTATCTATATGGGAAGGCATTTAAGTTGCAAACAGACCACAAACCTTTATCGTTTTTAGCACAGGCTAAGCATGAGAACTCTAGGTTACTCCGATGGTCTTGCTTCTGGCTCCATATAATTTTAGCATTGAGTATATATCTGGAAAAACCAATTTGGGAGCGGATTTTTTAAGCCGCCATCCGTGTGATGAGAATCACCGTAAACCCCAGAAATAATAATAAATTTCTATATGTGTATATAGAATAAAGGACTGACATATAATGTCTGTTTTAAGAGGGGAGGTGTCATGAAATATTCTAATCCACATATATATAAATTATTAGGTAAATATGAAGCCTAACAAATAAAATTAATAAAGAGAAGAGCAATGGTAAAATAACAGTGCTGTCACAGAGAATGTACTCGAAATCCCCCTTGTTTTCTGCTTCGTCTGCAAATTGTAACGCTTTCACGTTGATATAAAAGCTTACTGTATTATTACCCGCCTTCTTCAATGAAACGTGTGCTGCATTTCTAAGAAAAACATTGAGACGTACTGCGTAATGACCTAAATTAATCCTAACATTAATTATATTACGTTACCAAAACGAACGAACAGATGGACAAAAGGATAGCGAGAGGGGAGGGCTGAAAATCAGGAACGCATGCAACACACGCGACGCGCGATATACAAATGCTGGCATCACGCGTGTAAGTCTACAAGCACTAACTTTTTCAGACGGACAGTGATAAAATACACTACCCTTTCCCAGAGTTAGGTTTATAAATCATAACAAACTCTTATTAGAAAAGACAACATTAGATGGGTTTACGTTTGAACACATAACAGTACCCAGACAGCACATCTTCGAAACAGGAGGTAGAAGAAATTGCATATTTTGAACGCAGCCACGTAGCTCCTTTAAATTAGTATTTTTGGGTTCCTTAGGGCTTGCTGACAAATAATATGTAAAACGTTACGCAAATAGTCCAGGAATTAATAAATTATACCCAAAATAAAATATTGGGGGTGCCTGACAGCATAAAATCATTTCTGCTCATAAGATTTTTTTTTAACGTGTTTGAAAAAAATTTACGTTACAGAAATAGCCTACCATGTAAACTTCAAATTGATTGGAGCGCAACAAATGAAAGCCTAACCACGATTGGTCGGGCTATAAATACTATCTTGGTTGTTAGGGGAGACGGGAAAAGATAACATTTTTTTCAAACACTTGTCGAAACGTGGCTCATTGGCCAGTCTCGCTGATATACACACTTGGGAGCGTTAGTTCGAAACCACTTGTTTAAATACACTTGATAAAGCATCAGTGCGTTGAAGCCAGCTTATATTTGGCTCAATAAAAGCCTGGAAGATAAGCAGATGGAGATTTGTGCCAGTTTGTGCCAGAATTCATTGCTAATCAACGTATCTGTGTTATTCGTATGAATTGTGGTAAGCTTGAACCATTTAATATCTTTTAATGAAAATTGAATGTGAATTGTTGATTTATGCCTGTATATATATGTGTAGTTCAGTGGCAAACGTGAGGTAAAGCCTAAAATGCTCCAGCCTGAACGGAGGGTGTCGGAGAGAAGTAAAACGGCATGGAATGGCCAAACAGTACACTGACACCTGGATGATTGACTAGAAAGAAATAATGCTGGAAGTGCAGAGGCGTAGTAACCATTAAGAAGGGTAATACTGGAATAAAGTATTTCAAATGAAGCTGACTGTTGGCCTAACGCTCTGAACGCAATGTTTGTGCTGTATTGTGATCAGTGTAAAAGAGAATATAAATTAGTTATGAAGTAGAAGGTACATCCTTCTTGATTTCAGGGACAGTGGTCTTGATGGTACTGAGCAGCATCTGGTCAGAGATTTGCTGAATCCAGAGTCGGACAGCATACTCCTTGGTCTTTTAGCTATCAGTGAGGTGTCTCCTGAGCCCAGAGGAGAATTCGAGCAGAGGAGTCCTTTCCTGCCGCCATCACTCAAGATAAGCAGAGTTGGCCAGCTGAGCTCAACATTATGTCCCCTCATCTTGAAATAACTTTATAAAAATACTATTCAGAGGGGAATTTACTTGTCTTAAAATCAGGAACTTTGAACATCTCAAATACTGGTCCCTAAAGACAAACTATTGAAGTCATGATGACAAATACCAACAGAGCTTGAACAAAACAAAACCAGTATTACCTCATTTTACTACTACACAACTGACACACATAGAACATTTGTAATAATATATGTCACTACAATATTCATATTAAATACTTTCTGTACATAACTTGTAATTTAAATTGATTGTGATTCCTGGTTCCCTTGTAGTTGAATCAGGACACATATTCATTCATGCCAGTAATGAATACATATTGTTATTCGAAAGTTTATCAGTGACTCTTTTAAGATATCTTTGTAGAGTGTTATATGTATGTGAGTGTCACAGTGTTGTCAAGAGTAGTGGATTAAATTAAATTGTTTATCTGTCTGTTGTTGTGACTTACACTTCATCATACACATACCCTAGACACATAACGTAGCATCACACTATTCCAGAATAATTCTGACTGAGATATATAGATATGTGGTAGCAAGTAAGGTTATCTATAATACACTACTCTTAATAGATATAGATACCTTCACAGCTGATCTCAGTCAGTACACTAAGTTCCCTATAAGTATTTATAACATCCCACTTCACCACACCTGGGCAGCTGACAATCAATGGAGACGTGCCTGGTTTATTGACGAATCTTTCTTTTTGTTGCAGGCGATATGAGCGTTTTGCCCAAAATTGCGTTGATGAAGCTCCGCCGCACGGTGGTGGAGGTGCAATGGTGTGGGGAATGATCAGTTACAACGGAAAGAGTCAATTGGTGCACATTGAAGGAGGCTTGAATGCGCATCGATACGTCAATGAAATTCTTCGACCCCATGTCCTTCCACTTTTGGCTGCCCAAAGGTCTGTATTTCAACAGGACAACGCCAGACCCCATTGTGCACGGTTGACCACGCAGTTCCTGACTGCCAACAACATTCTCACCCTTCCCTGGCCATCCCTGTCTCCAGACATGAGTCCGATTGAGCACCTGTGGGATGAGCTGCATAGACGTGTTTGTCGCCGAGACGTTGCTCCAGCCAATCGTCGTGATCTGTTCCAGGTACTACAGGAAGAGTGGGCAGCCATCCCACAGGCCCACATCAGGCGTCTGATCGCATTCATGCCCAGGAGATGCCAGTCGCTGATCGATGCAAGAGGAGGCCACACACCGTACTAACGGGAAAGCCCGTACGCCAAAAAAACTCTCGTGACCCAGATGCAAAACAACTGTCAATTGATTGGTTGAACCCTTAAGGTATTCTTGTGTGCAATTTTAACAATTAACTCATTAACGTAAAAATGTTATTGAATGTCAAAATTATGGCTTTGTGTGTGCCTTCAGTAGCTATGCGTTTCTTTTTTTTTTAACAGTATAGTTTTATTAATTTTTACTTCCTAAGACTTGTGTTTTTATGTGACCGTGTGGCCACACAAAACAATCTGGCTATCAGATGATAATATTCGTAAGCAGTTCTTTGATGTTTTTTTGTGTTGCAGTTCTCATTCGTTCTAACTTGCACAAAGACTGTATCTCTCATAAGAACTCATTGATTTTAAACACGACTGCTTAACTCTTTAACCGTTTGGTTTTTAACTAAACAAATTTGGGGTTTTTTCCCCTTGATAAAAAAAAAACTACAGGGTATCTTTTAAAAAAAAAAATCACAATTCTATTTTTTTTGTAAATATATTGTGCTGTTTATCAGAATGAACGGAATTGAAAAACTAGTATGCTGAAAAAAGAAAAAAAAATCTTACCTTCAGTGTAAAAATATATCCAAAGTAGTAGGAACACCTTCTATAAATCCAAAAGAAAATCAACCTCCATTCAATTTTTTTTTATAACTCTGGTAAGTTTGAAGAGCATTGCTTCAAAATTGTAGAAACTGAAGCTATTCTTACAGGAGACCCTGACACTGTTTACAATTGGCTTCCTAGACAACGCTAACACGGTGTAAATAAAATCACATTAAACACTTTACTGGTCTGTCACCCACGTTTGAAAACAAAGTCCGGAACTTATACAATTAGATACACACAAACTTCCGGGTCAAACTTTCATTGAAAGATTTATTCGCATTTTTAAATGTAAAAGCCACTGACACTGACTCAGGACCGTTAAGGCTTTGGACTTCGCTCTGTCACATTTTATTCTAGTGACATATGATATTTACCATGACTGCATGGGTCACACCATTTTATTCTAGTGACATCTGATATTTACCTTGATTTCATGGGTCACACCATTTTAAAAAGAGCTTTTTGAGTCTAATCAAACATTAGAAATGAACAGAAAATTATTGACATACATTAAAATTAGATACACTATTTTCAACTATTAGATATTACTCCTTGCTGAAAACTATAATGAAAGCACTGAATAGAAGAGTAAGAGGTCAACCATTGAAAAAAATAACAATAAATGGATAGGAAACGTTCAATTTCAGTGCACTATCAAACTAAGAGCTAGAAGACGCTAGAGATCAAACTAAGAGGCTAGAAGACGCTAGAGATCAAACTAAGAGCTAGACGACGCTAGAGATCAAACTAAGAGCTAAAAGACTCTGGAGATCAAACTAAGAGCTAGAAGACGCTAGAGATCAAACTAAGAGCTAAAAGACGCTAGAGATCAAACTAAGAGCTAAAAGACGCTAGAGATCAAACTAAATCTAGAAGACGCTAGAGATCAAACTAAGAGCTAGAAGACGCTAGAGATCAAACTAAGAGCTAGAAGACGCTGGAGATCAACTGCTGACAATCTTTGATGAAGGGGTGGTAGTACATATAATCTTATTCTCGTTTTTAACATTAACACGATTTATTTTATTACGTGTTCCCTGTCGTTCTGAAACAAGCCCTTAAATGCGATTCTGGTTTAAAGTGCAAGCATTCACCAGACTGTTTCTTGTCTTTTGTCACATTTTCACAAACTCAACAGTTCACTGCTAACGGAGTTCCGTGAACAATGAGGATGTACGAGCAGCGTGGGCGTTGTTGCAGTCCTTTTCAGGGCTTTACTATGCTAGCAGATAGGCCATGTTAGTCTTTTTTCAGGACTTAGTATCTATCAACGCTGGTCAGGTTTGGCAGTCATTTTAAGGATGCTAGTAGTCCGTTTCAGGGCTAAGAGTTTATCAACATAGCGCTTCGCTTGCTGTTTGTTTTGTAACCTGTGTTCTAATGTAGGACTTGATCACTATCAGCTTCTTGTTACAACCCGTACGAAAATTCCGTCCTCGACCAGCAACGTGTAGATTTGGAAGTATCGAGTGTATACAGGCTTTGGTGACACGGTTCAAGTGAATGGTTGGTTATACGTTTAAGTGCTTTTAATTGTCTGAGACACCTCTAGGACTGAAGAGTCTACTTCACATAATATTTTCACAATGGAAACACAGTAGTTCACTGGGATGTGGGGGATTGGGGGGGGGGGGGGGAAAGGGGGGGGGTGACCCTAAAATATGCACTAAAAAATACGTGTTTCAAGACACTGTAATGCAAATCAGTGAAAATTGTAGACAGTAGCACACATTAAGTAGCCAGGAGTTAAGAATATAACTTAGTAATGTGCTGGTTGTTTCACTATCGAGTGTGAACTAATAAAAATGGCGTGGTTACATTTGGTTATGTAATTCCAGTGGTTTCGACCAAAGTTATAAACGAAGTATTGAGTAGATATTATTGTTATAGCTGTGTACAAGCAATGCACGGGCGGTCAGACCATGATTTCAATCTCTGGTGCCAGAAGCACGTAGAGTCTGAAGAAGACAGCCAACATTACTCTAATCTATACTCTGCGTCACGTCACAGCGTATAGTTTATGTATGCGAGGTAACTGTTAGAGTGAGTTATAAGATAATAGTAATAATACATAACATAATCAGTCACTCTAAACCCTATAGGGGCTATCCATAAAAGACGTCCACAGGAAAGGGGTGAGGAGGGGTATGTAAAAAGTGGACAACTGTGGACATGGGGAGGTATTTAAGTTGAAAGTGGACGTCCAATTCACAAACCACATGGCAACTCTCATTCACTATCAAGAGTAACAAAACCTCTTATCTTCGAAAGCTTCTTACTGTCGTGCTAAACCCAAATAAACGTTCTTCGGATTTTGTCCCATCTTGCCAGGCCTTCCAATCCTTCTAGACTCAAAATCTCTAATACGAATAGGTTTTAACTTCTATGTTCCTGTTCTCTGGAACAAACAACCTTCCTATATTAATTCTCTGGGAACTGACATCACAATTATTGTAATTCCATAATTAGATTTTTAAGTATAGGTAGGTGATTAAAAATGTAAGCTTATGTGTTTAATCAAGACCATGTTAAGTGGACGTCCACAAGGGGGGGGGGGGGGGGCAATCAAAAGTGGACAGAGGTGGACATGGGGGAGGGATAGCCCCGTAGCTCCGCAAAGAACGTCAGACAAACACGCCAAATGTTCCTGTCTCCTGCGGTAAGCTCACCGTCTTTCTATGCTTCCCTCAACATTTTAATTTCTGTCTGCAGCTGTTTCTCCATCTGTTCCAGAATAAAGACGACTTGGGTAATAATACCAACAAGCTTCCTAGTGGTTGTTTATCCATTCCATCGCTAGCGTCTTCTCATTTCTTGTTTCTCTCGCACTTGTCTGGTTAAATAATAGACTTCACTTGTAGATTGCTATGGCTTCACATGTAACTCTGTCCGGAAGAAATGCTGACGCTGTATACCAGACTTTATGGAGAAAGTACCACATGCGATTTAAAAATAACGAGTTACTTGTGCTAAGGGTGAATCAGGAAACAGTTGGTAACTGTTTGAGTGGAAGTAAGGGATAACAGTGACGAGGGCAGCAATTAGCAATTACAGTACTCGTTAGCTCGTGCGTGAGGCTATGAGTTCTGGATTAGTTCATATCGAGACAATACGAGGCTCAATGTTAAGAATGAGTTTAACTGTGTGTAAAGGTCACGGTAGGCCCGTATCAGATACTGCCGGAGGAGAGTGCAGTGAAAGTGACCTCACTATACTGGGTGCAGCATCGAGAGATGTGGGTGGCCAAATTCCTTCCACGCTGCCTTGTCTTTTCCCCACTCAGGAGCAGAGACAGGTACCCATTTACAGCTGTGTAAACTGGAACGTGACGCCATCCTGTTCGAACCTGGTATCATACCTTTACAGGGAGAGCCCAGCGCTCTAACCACCCTGTCAATCGGACGCTCTGTGTGCAATCAACCTTTTAACACGGTGTAGCGTGGGAGGGTGAAGGCGTTTGATTGGCTAAGCGGTTAGGCACGTCCTTTCGCACCGACGTTACCGCGTTCAGTTATCAAAACCTGGTCGAGTCACGCTCCAGACTACCCAGCTGTAAATATGTACCTGAGTCGGCTCTTGACTTAGGGAAGGCAATAGCAGCCAGAAAGAAATCTGATCATACCACTTCATA
The DNA here is from genome assembly GCA_024509875.1 of Oreohelix idahoensis. Taxonomy (NCBI): domain Eukaryota; kingdom Metazoa; phylum Mollusca; class Gastropoda; order Stylommatophora; family Oreohelicidae; genus Oreohelix; species Oreohelix idahoensis. The sequence continues at coordinate 20,139 of JAMPIV010010385.1, read as the reverse complement.
AAAAAGTATTGTTAAGTCTTTAACGTTTCATTCCCCTACGGCAGTAACTTATATGGTATACCCAGTCAATCTATAGTGAATATGTATTCGTCATCGTCACAAGCCGTGTTTATAGTGGGTGATATGTATACGGAACCAAGATCATCGTAAAGGCTTTGTTCTACCTTGTTTAACGGTATTAGTAACAATGATAATTTTTCAGCAAAGCTGGAATGAACCCCTGTAAATAGCATATCTCCTTCTTTGTACACTTCTAGATAGCTTCATTCATCACACGTCAGCTCCCCAACAAGCATAGGCCTTCAACAATCTTGTGCCAAATATTTCTGCTCTACGTCCTCAGCTCAAGGTCTTTTCTCCTGACATTCATGTCTGCTTCTAGTTCTCTTCTCAGTGTGTTCCTTGGTCTCCGTCTAATCCATCTACTCGTCTCTACTCATCTTATGTTAGATTGGAGTACCATTGTTCTAGTGACCTGGATGCTCAGCTTCCCACTTGTTCTTGTTTCTGCTCCTGACAACGCTTCAGATACAAGTTTTGGCCTCTTTATAAGTTATGCTTGTATCCATTTCTCCAAATGTGCTAGGCGGTTCATGGCGAGGAATGTTGCAATGAGATGGGAACCACTAGGACACAACTTCTGTTCAATCGGTCACATGGTTTGAAGTGTACTGTACCGCTCTTAGGTCTGTATTATATTGGCTCCTCGGTGCTGCCACCACTCACAGCGCATGTGTGACGAGAGCTACTTGTTCTCCGCCCTTAAGACTTCTACTGCAGTTTTCTAACCATCTGCCTCTGCTCGGAAGTTACTTGAGAATTGTCCAGTTGCTACTGACTGCTTTTTGTGAGTGTGACATTACCGGGACTTTTCATAGATTCATCCACCTCCATTTTCTGTTACAGTTGCTGCTGATCCATCTGTGTATGGATGAGTCTAGGTGTTTCTTGGGTAATGTGTCTCTATGTATTTTGTGGTTAGGGCACTTTTTGTGGTTTCTCTCTTGCTGTTATTTCTCTCAATAGTACGATTGCTGTCTGTGGAGTAAGACAGGCACTTTTTGTGGTTTCTCTCTTGCTGTTATTTCTCTCAATAGTACGATTGCTGTCTGTGGAGTAAGACAGGCACTTTTTGTGGTTTCTCTCTAGCTGTTATTTCTCTCAATAGTACGATTGCTGTCTGTGGAGTAAGACAGGTGCTTTTTGTTATAAAAAATAAGTGAGACCTTGTGAAGGTGAGTGGCGATCTAACAACATCACGGAGATATCAATAAAATGGACATTAGCAACATATGCAATAATATAGAAAATAGATTTTACAAAAGGTGAAGGATAATATTTTAGACATATTCCACAAGACAGAACATAATCTTGATGTAGAATGTGTGTTGGATCGGAAACAAACAATCACTAATAGACGATTCCTATTATAAGTTGCAAATAAGAGAAAATAAATGTAAGCACTTACCACCATTAACTTGCAAGCTACATAAAGATTGCATTATATCACCTGAGACGTCGATTCGATTTACTCTTACGGATAAGTCACATTTAATGTCAAGCGTTACGATGTCGTAAGGATGCCGTGTGGCGTTGGCGCAAGGCTGAACATTGTTATTGAACTTTACAACAAAATGTGTATCAGTATCTGAAAATCAGGGGAAAAAACAGAAAGACTTTAGATTGTTGTATTACAGTATCATTATTATCATCATCATCAGCTACCACCTACACATCAAAGGTCGGCTGCAATGGAGCTATAAACGTATTTAGTCTTGTTAAACTCTGTAGATGTTAACTCATACTGGCTACTAGTTGTTAAATCACGCTTTATTTGTTAAATGACGTGAATGTCCACCAGTTGATAAATGTAGATGTTGGGACTGGTGTAGTAAAGTGTAACGATTGTCAACTCATTAAACCCAGCACAGTTTTGGTCATACAGGTCATCTTGTCCTGGAACGTGATGAGGCTCCGACAAGAATGTGAGTGTAGACAATGAGTGTGTATCTGAATGTCAGAACGCGAATGGTAGAATGATTCGATAGAGTTGACAGGTTGGTAGTACATCACTCATACTCACACTGTTCGAATTCAAGAAGTACTGGAACTACGGTGGTCTTTTTATAACATTTAATGAGACACACACTTGGACAGTACGTGTATGGTTACAGGAACAAATGTCGACATAGACAGCATAATGTTGATCACAGGAATATCATCTTAAGTTAGCATTCATGCTTGGCAAATATCATAATGGAGCATTCGTAAATAAGCATTCAGAGTTCCATCATGTAAATCATCTGGCTTTACTGACTGGGCACGTCAGACCATAACCAATATATAGGAAGGCTCCTAGACTTAACCTCGTCTAGCGAATATCCCTTCACGTAAAGTTCAATATATATATTTTTCATAAAGATATAGGAATCCCAGACATGGGTTCTCACATGTAGCAGTGATCTCTTGGTTCATCGAGCGATAGTACAGGCATCCCTTTTTCTCACTCGATAAATACAAAGTATATGGATTTCAACATGGCTGTGCTTCTCTCGTGAGCTTCACTCACTATTGGATACAGACCAAAATTGGTCATTCGTTAAATGTCCTCATTTCTTCATAGCTTCTATCATAGAGGTAATTGAATAATATCATATAATCTAGTGCTGATACATAGGAATGTCATCTTCCTTTGAATAAATATTCTTTTCAAAAGTACCACTGTGCATCTGCTTATCGACAACGATGGCGAAGCCCAAGTTCATAATAAATTGTGGTTTTACCTTTCTATGCGAAATATAACTTTGCCATTCCTTGGCAAAAGAGAATAAACACTGGGGTAAAGTACATACAACATGTCTAAATGACTATCACTTTTCCCCATCTACTTATAGATCACTTTTTCGGCGATAAGCCGGCTACAACAAAATTCGACATCCCGACAGGATGACAGCCATGAATCACACCCCCTGCTAGCGATACTTCCGCTGCATAGCCTTTGACCTTTTCTAGCGACAACCAACATAGTTCGACTTAGAAATGTAAAGATATCCATATATAAGACAGACTCGTCCTACTCATACAAACACTACGTATAAATTCAGGCCATAGATATACTGAAGCAAGAACAATCTATTCCTACCCAGCCAAAGAATAAATCGCAGTAGGCCTAAATTCGTCCGCGGAATCCGATCGAAGATGACGGAACTCCTTTCAAGGGAAGTAACTCAAAAATGACTTCTCCTTAAGCACTTAAAAAAGGAAATACTTTGTTTACAAAATATTTGCGAACATAATAAGTATATAAATGTATTATATTGCAAGATAGTAAAGATTGCACTTTACAGTCTTACCACACCTCCCGGGAAAAAAAAAAAAAATTTTTTTTTTTTTTAAAAATACATCTAGGAGCAACGTAGAATAGGCTCACAACGCAAGAATACTGCGCAGATGAAAATATCAGGAATAACTATAATTCCTAATATGACCGGTGAGAATATATCTCAAAATCTGAGAGAAATTGTTTCTCTACGAATAAATGTTTCCAGGAAGGTGTGATGTACGTATAATACAATTCTGGTAATTATACAATGCATACCAAAAATTCACACTATAATCTTAAATTTATGATTTATGAAGAAACAATCATCAAAGAACAGCGGTGAATAAACATCAATAAACCGCTAAGTAGAGATACCATCATTCTATTATTAAATTACAAATGTGTATCTTAGTAAAGAAACAAAAAATAACTGTTGTAAAGTTATACATATTAAAAAAACCAATATTTAACAGTTAAGTGGCATCATGTGGGCATCTGGACAGAATGTCCGCCATCACATTTTCTGAACCACGGATAGCTCGTACCGAGAAATGAAAAGGTTGAAGAGCGATTGCGTATCGAGTTGATCTCGAGCTCTTCAAGTTCTTACTTTGGATAGCCGTAAGAGCTTTTTGGTCAGTTTCCACTACGAAATGCGCGCCCAGAAGGAATCTTTGGAGTTTGAGAATTGACCAAACCATTGCCAATAATTCACGGTCTAAAACCGAGTAATTCCTTTCTGCAGCATTAAGTTTTCTGGATATATACATTACAGGATGCAGAGTTCCAGAGTACTCTTGCATTAGTGCCGCTCCAATCCCAGTGGATGAAGCGTCACTACGAAGAACAAATGTCTTATCTGTTGTAGGTAACACTAAAATAGGTGGTGATGAAAACATAGTTTTGATCTTCTCTAGTGAAGATTGGCATTCATGAGACCAGTGAACCATGTTAGGCGACCCTTTCTTTAATAGTGTAGAGAGAGGTGCCATGATAGAGGACAGATTCGGAATGAAACGTCCATAAAATTGTATGAGACCTAAAAGACTTCGCACTTGCTTTTTAGTCCTAGGGATAGAGATGTTAAGTATCTTAGTGATATTATGGTCTTCTGTCTTCAAGAAACCGTGACCTACTCGATGGCCTAAGAAAGCAATTTCGCTAAAGCCAATACAAGCTTTGGATGGTTTTGCTGTCAGGTTATACTCACGCAGAGTTGATAATAATTCAACTAACCCTGAATAGTGATCTTCCCAAGTATCGCTGAAAAGACAGATGTCGTCTAGATAAGCAATGACATCTGACCGATACGATAGGATTCGACGCATCATGCGTACAAATGTAGCTGGTGCGTTCATAAGGCCGAAAGGCATAAAATTCCATTGGAAAAGGCCTCTGGGAGTAGAGAAAGCGGTAAGAGGTTTGGCGCGTTCGGATAATGGAACTTGCCAATATCCTTTAGACAAATCAAGTTTAGTGAAAAAATGCGATTTAGAAAGACGAGTAAGTAGCTCTTCTAGTAAAGGCATAGGTTCAGCATCGAACTTCGTAACTTGATTCAATTTGCGATAGTCAACGCAAAGACGTATGTTATTGTCTTTTTTTCGAACAATAACCATCGGCGAAGAATATGCAGAAGTGGATGGTTCGATTATTTGTAAATCTATCATTTCATCCAACTCCTTTTCAACCTGTGTTTGGAAATGTATAGGGATAGGATAAGGTCTAACCCTAATTGGAGTATGTTCAGTTAGAACAATGTCATGCTCAATGACATGAGTTTGCCCAGGGATGTCAGTGAGGACATCCTGAAATGTTTGTAACATAGACGAAACTTGTCGCCGTTCTCCTAGAGACAAATCAGGAGAAACAGTAACGTCTTTCCATGATTCACTAGAATGAAGTGGGATCATTGGAAGCGGAAGATTAACATCCGAAAAACTTGTTTCCTCATCCTGTATTACAGACAGTGATGAGTAATGACCATGTTTGACATGAGAATCGTCCGTTGCCTGGAAAATAGGCTGTAGATAGTCAGGACGTTCATGGAACTCCGTAAGCATATTGATGTGGAAGGTTTTATGCTTCCCGTTAATATCGACGATGTAGTCAACATCTGAAATTTTCGATATTATATCGTACGGACCTTTCCAACTAATAAGGAGTCTATTTTCACGACAAGGTAGCAAAACAAATGCTTTGTCACCAGGACAAAGTTGTCGTAAAGTTCTCTTCTTATTAGCAAATTGTCTTGCCTTCTGCTTAGCAAATTCAGAAGAGGACGTTGCCAATTTGCATGCTTCGATAATCTTCTGTCTCAGCGCGATGACATACTCGTAAGAAGATTTTGTGTCATCGTCAATATTGTCAGCTGTTATAAGATCATGCAGCAAAGACATTGGGCCGCGCGGTCGCGCGCCAAAGACAAGTTCAAAGGGAGAAAACCCTGTATGTTCATTGGGGACCTCTCTGTACGCGAAGAGGGCCGCGGGTAAAACCCTATCCCAATCTTGAGGATGATCCTCAGTTATCTTCCCTAATAAGTTCTTAAGTGTTCTATTTAGTCGCTCGACCATCCCATTGGACATAGGATGATAGATGCTACTCAAAGATCTCTCTATCTGTAGAGTAGACATTACTTGAGACATGGTATCCGATATCAGTTGGGTGCCATGATCTGATAATATTTCTCCGGGGAATCCCAGCCGAGAAAATATAAGCCAAAGAGCATCTGCAATGTCAGCGGTAGTAATGCTCTTTAGAGGGATAGCCTCTGGCCAACGTGTGCACATGTCTACACACGTTAAGATAAACTGATGTCCTCTAGCAGATTTGATCTTGAATGGACCAATGATGTCTATCGCCATTTTCTGGAATGGACGAATAGGAATATCTGCAGCCTGAATAGGCGCAGCATGACGAGGACCTTTGGATTTGACTTCTTGACATACTTTACAGGATCGACAATAGATCCGTATGTCCTTGTTCACAAAAGGCCAAAAGAAAGCCGCAAGAACTCTTGACTTTGTACGGGAAAAACCCATGTGACCAGCACACTGAGAGTCGTGTGCATGTTGTAAGATCTTAACTCTCAAATTCTTGGGTACAAGAATCTGAGAATGACTTGACTTAGTGGAGTCTTGCACCATACGTACAAGTACGCCATTCTTCATTGTAATCCAAGATTTACAATTTGAATCTTTATTCGGATCACCTTTCGTTACAAGAGTGAAGAATTTCTTAAGAGTCGGATCTTCTTCTTGTTGTTTTATAAACGAGTCACGAGAAATTACCAAGGGATCATCTTGGTTATGCACTTCATTATCTTCAACAGATGAAGTTTCAGGCATATTGAGAGCTTGAGCTCTAGTGACTACCGCATTAGCAGATTGCATATTTTGATTTTCCCAAACGGAAATTTGCTCCGGAGTGCATTCTTTGACTCCGTGAATGCGACCGATGATAAGATCAGCGATCGGATTCGGCAAAAGACATGCGTGTACATCTCCTGTGAAGAAAGGAGTAGCAATCCTAATGATAGCGGTAGAGTATTTCTCTATGGTGCCGCCAAATGTTACGCATTTGACTACTTTGCCTGTAGAATGAGAAGGATCTATGAGTGACTGCCTAACCCCAATAGTTGTGCATCCAGAATCAAAAAGTACTGAGACTGGATTGTCATTTACTAAACCTTTGTGTAAGACAAGAGAACCTCTCCCATCATGCGCGATTGACGCAGGAAGAGCGGGAAGAGGATGCCCACAGCTTAAAGTAGACACTGTGGTTGGCTCAAATAATGTTTTGCATTGGGGGCACTGAGATGCTCTCCCAAAATCAAAAGCGGCACATGCCATATTATTAGAGTCATCATTATCTTTATTTTGTTTATAGGCTTCGTGGGACTCTTGCTGTGCAGAGTTCGCCTGGTAATGAGCTTTATGTTTTTTGAATTGTGCTCTACCTCTGTTATTATTGCCTCTGTACTTATCATTGTTTCCACTATTATAACCCCTACTCGGGTTTGAATCATAGCTCCTTTGGTTACTATCATCATATTCATTATAATGAGTATCTCGTAATTATGATCTTGTTGTCTCCATGAAGGAAAACTTGGATAGTTTCTAGAATGACTTCCTTTGCGAAAGTTCCTGTAATTATGACCACCCCTGAATCGAGGGCTGTCAGCTCTTCTCCAGGTATTCGAAGAAGAACCCTGAAATGATTGGTTACCTTGGTTCTGATAACTGTAATAGTTACCTTTTTTATTAAACCTATTTTGAGGTCCTTGGAATTTGTGAGAGTGATTAGGGTTGTATGGTGTTGCAGAAGCAACTGGCATACCTTCTTTAACCTTACTGTTGCTAATAGCTACGTCCGGATGTGCAGTGACGTATTGGGTACAATACTGTTCCATTTCTTTTAGAGACTTAGGTTTACGCTCATGTAAGAATTCGAGGAAAGGTTTATTTATACTTGACATAATCTTGTCTCTGAGTATCAAGTCCATAAGTGCTTCATAAGTCTTTTCTGTTTTGGATAGCTCAATCCAACGATCAAATGTAAGACGTGTCCTTGCAATGAATTCTGAGAATTCTACACCTGCCTCAGGCACCATTGTCTTAAACAACTTCCGATAACCCTCTTCAGACAACTGATACTTCTTTAATAAGGCTGCCCTAATAACATCATAGTTATCTTTGTCAGCCTCTTCAACCAAACTTAAACTAGTCAGAGAATCACCTTTCAGATTTTCTGATAACTGGTTAGCATATTGTGATTTGTCCACATTATGGGCTCGACACGAGCGTTCAAATCTATTTAGCCAGAATGTTATGTCATCACTGGAAGGGTTGAACGCTGGTACCTTGACCTTGTAAGTAAAGGGTTTACCATTACCACCAGATGCTTGATTACCATCACTTATGTTTGTTAACTTTAACTTTTCTAACTCAAATGCTAAAAGTTCTTTTTGGTGTTCATGTTCTCTTATTGCTTTTTTCTCTTGAGCTTCAGCTTGTAATTTTCTCTCTTCTGCAGCAGCTTCATCTTTTCTTTTCTCTTTTTCCATTTCCATCTGGAATCTTTTTTCATCAGTCTGTATCTGCAATTTCTTTTGTTCATCCTCTCTTTGTAATTTTTTTTCCTCAGCTGCTGATTTCTTTTCTCAATCAATGCTTTTCTTTCTTCAGCAGCAGCAGCAAGTTTTCTCTCTTCTGCAGCTAATGCTTTGTCATATTGAGCAACTGCCCATTCTTCTAATTGCTGACCAGTCTTATCAAGAGCCCTGCCTTGTGTGATAAAATAATCTAATGTAGACATCTTGTCTAATAAGATCAGTAATTTGCAAAAGTAAATAAATTCACTTTCTTAGTCTTAATCAAAGACCTTGTATGATAACTTTTTAACCTGTGGAAAATAGTACTTAACTATCCCAATCACTGTGGGAAACAAGCCTTACAAAGGTCTTGTATAAATCCTTATATAATAATAACAGCTATAAGTTGCTGGTTCACTTTATAATATAAGTGCAGTGCACCAGAAATAGTGTTTTATATCATCAACTGTGTACCTTTAGTAATAGCAATTAACTATCAGTTGATTCTTGTACATCAATTTATATGATCAACTATATTTAAAATAGTGTATGTCGATCAGGCACAAAACAAAACAGTTATACAGAAGAACATGAAAACATTTGCGGAAATGAAATAAATCAAATGGGAAAAAACAATAAAAGATAAACCGCAAGAGGATAACAAATACAAATAACGCCACAGTATATAAATATAAATTGAGAATAGAACTGAAAGATAGAATAGGGTAGACCAACAAATTACAAACAAATCAAAACAAACTAAAGAACAGAGGAATATTACAAAAACAACAATGAGTACAGTCTTCACAGCTAACACTAATAGCAACAGCTGTCGCAGCAAATTTTCAATCAAGAAAATTGCACCTATAGAAACGCACACATCAGACCCTCTATTACGTGGGATACTCTGTTGTGTGACACCGCCCAACCAAAACAACAACCCGCTGGATACTAACAAATATCACATATAAATATTTAAACATAAATACATAAATGCATAAATAGTATGGCAATATGATGTAAATAGAGTGTTGCAGAAAGAATGTGTTGTAAAGAAGGCTCAGTTACACTGCCTAATAGTACAGTACTGTGGTACTTTATTAAACAAATACTTCTGGTCTAATTATTTTAAATTCAACACAGAAATAGAAGCTCCATCGTTGATGTGAATGATAACAATCGATGTAGGACTTCTCAGTTCAATAACACTTCCTTTCGCAAACACTGTCAAATATTCTCCAGTCCTGATGTGTAATGTTCATTGTTTCAACCAATCTTGCTGTGTAACACTGTTAGTTGTATGGCAAATGTCCAACGAACCAAATGTCAACAAACGCTGACCTAGTTACTGCATACTCTCGACAGGACAGGTCACGCTGACATCACTGTAGAGTTGTACTGTTAATGTATTTGTGTGTCGTAACAGACCCCAAGGAACGTCTGGTCTCAGTAGTTTACTTCTCAATATGGTCACTGTGCAGGTTGACCCAGGAAGCTGGCACACCAGTTGTTAAACTCTGTAGTTGTTAACTCATACTGGCTACTAGTTGTTAAATCACGCTTTATTTGTTAAATGACGTGAATGTCCACCAGTTGATAAATGTAGATGTTGGGACTGGTGTAGTAAAGTGTAACGATTGTCAACTCATTAAACCCAGCACAGTTTTGGTCATACAGGTCATCTTGTCCTGGAACGTGATGAGGCTCCGACAAGAATGTGAGTGTAGACAATGAGTGTGTATCTGAATGTCAGAACGCGAATGGTAGAATGATTCGATAGAGTTGACAGGTTGGTAGTACATCACTCATACTCACACTGTTCGAATTCAAGAAGTACTGGAACTACGGTGGTCTTTTTATAACATTTAATGAGACGCACACTTGGACAGTACGTGTATGGTTACAGGAACAAATGTCGACATAGACAGCATAATGTTGATCACAGGAATATCATCTTAAGTTAGCATTCATGCTTGGCAAATATTATAATGGAGCATTCGTAAATAAGCATTCAGAGTTCCATCATGTAAATCATCTGGCTTTACTGACTGGGCACGTCAGTCCATAACCAATATATAGGAAGGCTCCTAGACTTAACCTCGTCTAGCGAATATCCCTTCATGTAAAGTTCAATATATATATTTTTCATAAAGATATAGGAATCCCAGACATGGGTTCTCACATGTAGCAGTGATCTCTTGGTTCATCGAGCGATAGTACAGGCATCCCTTTTTCTCACTCGATAAATACAAAGTATATGGATTACAACATGGCTGTGCTTCTCTCGTGAGCTTCACTCACTATTGGATACAGACCAAAATTGGTCATTCGTTAAATGTCCTCATTTCTTCATAGCTTCTATCATAGAGGTAATTGAATAATATCATATAATCTAGTGCTGATACATAGGAATGTCATCTTCCTTTGAATAAATATTCTTTTCAAAAGTACCACTGTGCATCTGCTTATCGACAACGATGGCGAAGCCCAAGTTCATAATAAATTGTGGTTTTACCTTTCTATGCGAAATATACCTTTGCCATTCCTTGGCAAAAGAGAATAAACACTGGGGTAAAGTACATACAACATGTCTAAATGACTATCACTTTCCCCCATCTACTTATAGATCACTTTTTCGGCGATAAGCCGGCTACAACAAAATTCGACATCCCGACAGGATGACAGCCATGAATCACACCCCTTGCTAGCGATACTTCCGCTGCATAGCCTTTGACCTTTTCTAGCGACAACCAACATAGTTCGACTTAGAAATGTAAAGATATCCATATATAAGACAGACTCGTCCTACTCATACAAACACTACGTATAAATTCAGGCCATAGATATACTGAAGCAAGAACAATCTATTCCTACCCAGCCAAAGAATAAATCGCAGTAGGCCTAAATTCGTCCGCGGAATCCGATCGAAGATGACGGAACTCCTTTCAAGGGAAGTAACTCAAAAATGACTTCTCCTTAAGCACTTAAAAAAGGAAATACTTTGTTTACAAAATATTTGCGAACATAATAAGTATATAAATGTATTATATTGCAAGATAGTAAAGATTGCACTTTACAGTCTCTAGTTTTGATGGTGCTCTCAGATAGATGCTTTACTGCGATCTATTCATCTTACTGTGACAGAATGGGCCGACCCGTCTCGATTTCTGTTTCACTACGGCAGTATCAGTTACCTTTTTGTACTGATTTTATTGCGTGCTTTTAATTGTCGCACTTTCTTTCTTTCTCTACTATGTGCAGCAGATACTTTCTCATTTTTGAATATTCTTACCTCTCAGCGATAATCGTCATGTCTGTGTGTTTACCTGTTTATCTTTGCGGATAGAGTAGACGGTGATGCAAGGTTGACCAACAGAAATCCTATTGTACCACAAGGTTGCGACTGTTTTCGCACGTAATGGCCAAGCGAGCTTACTTAGCGCTGATATGGCTCGTGTGACCGACTAATTATTGTCGTGATAAGACACAGCACAGATGGTCAAACAGAAGTTTGTGTTTGCACAAGGAGCGCCTGTCAAGTATCATCGACCTGGTGGGATGACAGACACACCTGACCGGAAATATTGTAATATTTCCGGGTAGATATAAGAAGTTATATGTAATCATTGACGAGAATATTTAAATGTCATGTTGCCATATATGGAAAATGTGACCTTTACATTGTTCAAAATTTTTCAATGTCCGGAATATTTTGAAATCGCCACCACCCCACATTTTGTTTGAAACGATTGGCGATTTCTTAGCTTCGTTACAAACAGATGTGGGGTCATGTCAGTGGATATTACCTGACGTTTCAGTCAGTCCGATCTACTGCACGATAACTTGCAAAGACACCAGACTTGCCAAAAGTTAGAATTCAGAATTCCATTTTATCAGATCCGACACCTTTTATTGGAGAATCTTGACGGACTTACAAAAACAGCCCAGGAAATCCCTATCATTTTAATAAGGACAGCCGCTTTCTAGGGAAACTGAAGGAAACACACGGAATCAGAGAGGGAATTAAAGTTTAAATTAACGATCCCAAGTACAAGTGAAATAAGGCATCTGCCAGTGCCTTCTGTTCCTCTGAGCAAAAACGTGTGTTAGCCAGGATTGGCATAAGTTGTGATTTTACTGTAACCGTGTGGCCAGAAACGTGTAATTTTTGACTGAGTAATAGTTGTCGATCTTGTCTACGGTGTATATTTGTGCTCATGCTGGCATTCTCACACGGGAATGGGCGATTTAAACGAAACACACCTTTGCCATCCGTGAAATAGATAAACGTGTGAGACGCAGAATATGTAATGGGAGACAGCCCTCAGTTGTTAGAAATCCTGGCGCTGTCTGATAACACATCTTGTTGAGCACAAAACCGGGATAGGTGTGACTCCAGGCAAGAGATATCGTGGGAATGCAACCTAGTAGGCGGACCTTGAGTTGTTTCGATGAGGAAGATAATCCTTACTAAAATGTGATCTCATGTCATCCAAACTGAGCATAGGAATCCTGATTTGCTCCCTAGAGGGATGGGTGGAGCTTTCCCTGACATTTTGACGTGGCTATCATGTGGTACAGGGAGGGAGATGTAGATTTAAAAGACAAGAGTTGAAGGCTTGAGTAAGAGCTGAGAAGTAGCCAGATTGTCTTCTTGTGCAAAACGCGCCCTCGTACAATAACCAAGTGAGGTCTGGACTTTTGCATAGTTGCGTCTGTGCTAAGAGAACTAACGACAAAGAGGGAGTCCAGCAGTCTGTGCTGGGTTATATGGTGTTACGTAGAGAATACCTAAATAGCTTCGTTATATGGTGTTGTATAGGAATTACCTACAAAACGTAAACTTGTGGCCAACATTGTTTTCTGTATGATTCATATGCTACCTGATAGGGTTTCATCAATAAAAGTGGGACCCCTGTCATCAAGAGAGTTTTTCTGTTTCTGCGGAACGTGTGTGAAAGTAGGTCAGAGAGAGTGACGACAACATTACACACGAATTCTTATTCTTCTTCACACATCGTCTTCAAACAGTCACATTACATTCTATATTTCATTAATAACATGTGAACTAACATACATACGTATATATATATATATATTCTTCTTCTTCTTCCGTCCTTAGCCAAAGACCGACCAAGCAGTCAGTGGCCATATATATATATTACCATGTGAATATTATGTGAAAATAGCTAGTGGATGTCCAAGTCATTTGAGGCTGGCAACCTCAGCGTATAGAATGATGATTTCATGAACCACCAATGCATGGGCTTTCGACTGCATTATTGCTAGTTTCTTAAAGAGAACTGAACGCATAAAGAGTCCTAGATTCCATATGGAGCAGGGAGGAAAAGATGAAGAAATTGTGTATATTCTAATTATAATACTTGCAGATTCAAACCATTGTAAATGTCGATGTTAACATATTCTCTTTAAAATTATTGGAAGTTTCAAACTTTTCAAATCATTGTAAATATAAATGAAACATATTCAATTTATATTGTAAACACTTTTCAAGCAGGGGAAATCTAAATATAAACATAGTCTGTCTGTAATATTAACCTTTTCATTTAGATGTAAAGTAACTATAAAAGCTATTCAATTTAAATGTAAAGACAGTTTTATCCTGAGGGATTAAATTTAATTCTCATCGATGGTGAATTCTGAGTTAATGGAATAGTTGAATAGAAGAGAGGGGGGCAAATAAATATGTGTCGGATGTAGCGAAATGTTTTTTTGTTTAGGGAGAAAGTGTAAGTATGACAGACTTGATGGAAGAATAAAAGATAATCTCTAGAGGAAACTCTCCCAGACTGCAAGTTGAATGCACAGTCTCTCCTCGGGAATTAGTCCACTCAAAAAACTTTCTAAGAGAATTCTGGTGAAACTAAACAGGATATTCTCTAGGCGATAAATTCTTTATCCGAGATCCTATAAAGGACTATGTATAGTACATATAGATGGATAAGAGATTTGGTGCCCAGCCACATTAAAAATATCCCGACCCAATAGTGTTTATTTAATTTTGGCTCTGCCCCCAGGGTGTAGATTTATGTTATTAAAACTATACAACCCAATTAAATATTACAAAGAAAATAACAACAGACTCTGTTATGTAAAGTTTTCAAAAATGAAAATAGAATCTCACAATATATTAAAATATACAACTATATGATATGTTCCCTAATCTATGAATGGTTCTGATCCATGTCAGAATTAATTTTTAATCATAGGACAATATGAATATTCTGTAGTGGTTCTGCTGGCATGTTCAGATACTCATCTCAATTGCTGATGTAGTCTTGTTGCCAGGGGTTCAATATGTCCCAGCACTCCAGGTCCCGCAAGTTCTTTTTAGGGTTTCGGAGGATGGCAAGCTGCTTTCTCCGTCTTGACTCAGGGCGCATCACCAGCTGGGATGGATTAAGTCTGCCCTTGCGAACAATCTCAACCTATATCTGGCTTCCAGCTTGTTTACCGCAGTGATTTCCAGCACATGGGCGGTTAGCTTCGCCCACTGTGAAGTTTGGGGCAGTGGTCATCAAAAGTTTGAGAACCACTGGTCTACCTTGTGCCCATAGAGCAATAAAAATCAATTTGGGGGTCACTGTCAACAATGGTTTGAGAACCACTGGGTAATAGTTTTTTTATTCTTCTGTAACATGTTGGGGTGTCATTGCTGCCAAGGTTTGAGAACCACGGAATTACAAGTCAGTCAACATATTCGTGTCGGCGTCTGTGGCCTAATGGATATGAACGCAGTTTCATAATCCAGATATACCAGGTTCGAATCCTGCTGCAGGCGGTTTGGTAGCAGATCGCTTTGTGTGGATTTTTAACAATGGTATAAGCATATACCGTTCAGAAAGCAATGGCAAACTACTGAATGAAAAAATTGCCTAGAAAAATCAAAAACAGCCAATAAAAGCTGGGGTTGATTGCCACGTTCTGTAAAGGATAAGCAACTAACAACATATTCATTTATAAAATTGCTATTGCTGTTGCCCATTCATTACATACTTCTGTGTTTATGTGATAGGCATTCATATACCTTATTAATACCATCATAACATAGGATACATGCACATTAACACATTAAAATATAATTAATAAGGATATTTGCAGAAATCAGTTCAGGATTAAAATATGACAAGAATAATCATGGCTGAAATCATACAGTAGAATTTAGTAGAAATCATTCGGTATAAAACAGGACAAGAGTAGTTCATATATGAAACTTTCAATATACATAATGTTGTTGTCTCCTGTACAAAATCAAGGATATTAATTTCTATTACAGTGAAAAACAAAAGATACTGACATGATATGTTGTAGATAAACATATGATTAATTCATGTTATTCATATAACAAAATAGATCACTTACTCGCTCAGACAAGATCCATTGCTGTTTAAAATGATCGGGCCCCTCTGTATTTCTTAGGAGCAACCATTTTGTTCCCGGTCAGTCTGCCGGCTTGCGAGAGAAAAGGCCTGCGCTTTTAGAATAGCGCCAAAATCCTCCAGGTTTCCGCTTGGTTGCTGAGGTCAAAGGTCAAAAGACAATAATCTGCGCTCCCTATCCATTGGCTGAACTGCAATTATTCAGGGCGCGGTGTAAAAGTTCACAGCGGTAAAAGGTCACAGTGGTTTTGCCAGTCAAACGTAGAACAAAGGAATTTATTTCCCGCAGCAAATGGGAGATCTCCTGATGTGTATTTACGTGTGGTAGATTCTAGAGAATTTAGAGAGAAGGAATGTTTTGGTATGCGAAAAGATTGACAGAGAGAAAAGAAGGCGAATACACTTCGTGACATAACCAATGTCTACACCGTTTCTCTTCCCCCCCCCCCCCCCCCCCCCCACCATAAACCCACCCGCCCATACCCTGAACCCCAGCCCCCCACCTGCTCGCAAACAAATAATATCCCCCCCCCCCAACCACTACATCCACCCCCCCTGACATTGAAAATACGCAGCCCCCCGCCCTAAAAAAGCCACACATTAACAGGCCATACTATGACACAACACTACACCCACCGGTTATAGCAACACCAACACCCGCCCCCCCCCCCCCTACCCCCTATACCACACACTCCCCCCCCCCCCCAGACATCCACCATACACCAACCAACACCCCCATTTTTGTCTTTTTTACTGACCTGCCTAAGGACCCCACCCTATCTCACCATGTATGGAGAGAGTGTATGTTCCCACTTTCAACAACCCCCCACCCCTACCCCCCAGAGAAGATATGTCTGTCCACCCCCCCTGCTCGCCCTCCCCACCCCACCCGTCGACAGAGAACCCCCCAGCCCCTCCTGTCACACTAACTCTCACACACCCACCCCGCCCTCCCCCACACCCCCTCCGCCAGCCCTCCAGTGTATCCCATAGCGCCCCCATCACCGCCGACCGCCTAAGTGCCTCTCATAGACCCGCCCACAAATACCCCCCTTCAACAACCCCCAAACATGCCTCATCCCCCACATTCACAATAGTAATACACCCAGCCATTTCTCCATATACATACAGAGAGTAATTTTCACCTTCTATTTCCCCCCCAGGAATATATTCCTGATAAAATATTTCCATCCCAACCCCGGTACAAGGAAAATTTGGAACACGCTTCACCTTTCTGATCCCAGAGGTTGGGTGAGGTTATCGACTGAGTGAAGTCTTAGTGCTTGAGGGTTCCTGTTTTCCTCTACAGCTGCTTTCTCTTTGTTAAAGGAGATATCGCGTTCTGAAACTTGTGTCATACCACCAGTACCAAGAAAACTCTGGGCCGGCTTACACTTTCTGCATGGCAGATAGTGGTGAGGGACATCAAAAACTTTTCAGGAATTAAGTGCAATGGGGTGGTCATGGCTTTGCACTCTTCCAAACTTTTCAGTGAAAATATTGGGACGATGAGTTAGGCATTGGTCACGTCGTCCTATAGGGCTGTTCAGTCACGTGCGTTCGGAACGTGCTTTTGAAGTCTTCCTAAGATGATATATTTCCTCTCCTTGAGGTATGGTGTGTTTGCGTGTTAAATTCGTTCATCTAATATTGCGGCCCTTTTATACTTTGTAGACCCGCTTGCTACTTCAAAGTCTCGTACCTAACATCTATACATAAAGCTTATAAGGCAAAATCATCCTTCTGTTGTTTATCATGGT
The DNA here is from genome assembly GCA_024509875.1 of Oreohelix idahoensis. NCBI lineage: Eukaryota > Metazoa > Mollusca > Gastropoda > Stylommatophora > Oreohelicidae > Oreohelix > Oreohelix idahoensis. Next base: position 2,562 of record JAMPIV010010385.1, on the reverse strand, counting down.
GTGCTGATTACCTCCACATGTTCCTTCTTCAGGTCTCATGCGGCGGACTTTGACCAAGGGTTCGATAAACAGAGGGCTGAGACATAGCAACAACAGGGCAATCACACACCAAGACCTTGATTATACAAACAGGTGGATTTCCTTCTCATTTTAGTTGGTGGCTAGTCTCCATCATTTTTTGAGAATCCCTGTATCCACTCCTGTGGCCGTCTTCGTCAAGTTACCATTCGCATGGGTAAGGACCTTAGCTTTGTATGGAAGTCTCTTGTCGGGTTCGCGCGGTTCATCTCGGGACCCAGCCCCTGCCCAGTCTAAAACTGCTGTACCCGCGTGCGTGGGCCGCGTTATACATGTTGTGTATGTCCTCTAAAGAAAACACATCCCTTCCCTGTTCCCATAGGGCGTGTCGTAAATCCTGTATTTCTGATTGAGTTGATTCTATTTTGGATTGAAATAGCAGATCTCATATTGTTTAATTTATTGAGCTTTTGATTCTTTTTATTTTACCTAGTAGTTTTTTTGGTGGTGCAGTGTATGTTGTTCAGTTATTTGTGTCTGCTCGTTCTAAATTAGTATGAGTTTAGTGTGTGTAGTCTGAGTGGGATGTAGGTATAGGGGGGGTGTGTCTTTGGGCATTCAGAGGATTATCAGCACTCTTGTTGTTGTGAGTTCTTGTTATTCAGGGGGTTTGTGGAGTTAGTGTCTATTGATGGTGGTGGGACCGTTGTAAGATGTAGAAGAGCTAGTACATCTGTGCTGGTGTCTGGGAGCGGCGTCCGATATTATATTTATTGAGACATAGGACTTGTTTATGAAATTTCATGAGTGGGTGGGATGAACAGGTATGGGGTTGAATATAGTTTACCGAGGGGTTGGTTGATTATTGGGAATGTATGAGTTAGATGAGGGTGGGGTAGAGTGAGGTTGATGGGCAAACATTAGGAGAGAGGAGGGAGGGAAAAGTTGGTTTGGTTAGGGGGAAGATAGTTGGTGGAGGAGAGGAAGATAAGTTGTAGGGTATAGGAGAAAAAATAAGGAGTTCGGCAGTTATGGGGATATTTATTAAGGATATCCGTAGATGAATACAAGATGTTGATCCTCATAGGTTTGCCTTTATTTTTGGTTGGGTAGTGGAGGGGGTTTGATGGGGGAATTATATAATGGGGGAGAGGGGGGGAAGGTATTTCGGCTCAGGGTGTTGGCTATGCATGTTCTTCCTTCTTTATCTCATTGGTTAGGGATGTTTTGGTATCGTTTTTAACTTGTCTTTGGTGCTCTCAAGTTGCGCACTTATTCTTTCCTTGCTATTTTTGCGTCTTCGTCCAATTCATTCTAGTTTGCTGTCTGTGGGAGGGGAATACTTCCTAATATTCGATATGCTCATAAAAGCAGTGGGACAATTTTTGGCCGGGGGGTGATGGTAAATGGGTGGGTAACACTTGGTGTTGCTTATGTACGCGCAGGGTTGATTTTTGTTTCTTTTTATTTTTAGTTTGGTGCTATAAGTGGTAATATAATTTGCATTCGTGTGTTAGGGGATGGGTGTGTCTTGTTGCGCTGGTTTTGGTGCCTTATGTTAAAAATATCCACGCTACGCTCAAGTCGTAGACTAAATTTTCACGTTGTCTTACCATTATTAAACGGTGTAAGGTTTGTAATAATCCTCGTGCTTCTTCTTTTTTTTGTGTTGTTTTGTTTACTTGATAAAATACAAATAAATTAGGTAACAGAAAATATAGTGCTCTCTCTGTGTGTGGGAATATTATAATGCCACAGTATATTAAATTAGCAAGTAATTATAAAGCCTTATATAAATACAATAATAAATAAAGAGAAGATAGAATGGTATAGTACAGTTGCTGTCACAATGACTGGTTATCGAAAATCCCATTTGTTTTTACTGCGTATGCAAATTGTAACGTTTCACGTTGAATATTAAAGAGGCCTCTGCAACATACCACGCGGTTTCCCAAACACACTATAAATTGTGCTTGCCTTTCTAAGAAAAAAACTTGAAATATGCAAGTGTGAACCGCAATTTTAAATTCCTTCATGTCTTTTTTCTTACACTATGGTTACCACGAAGCAAAAGCAGATGGACAAAAGGATAGCGAGAAGGGAGAGGCAGAAAAGCCGAACATCTAAACACGCTTACGCGCTATTACACAATAATGCTGCACATCAGCGTGTAAGACTTACAAGCACTAACTTTTTTCGGGACGGAAAGTGATAAATTCACTACCCTTCCAGAGTTAGGTTTTTAAATATTCATTGAATAAAAATCGCTTTCATCGTTAGAAAGATAACATGATATGGGTTTACGGTTTTGAAAAACATTACAGTACCCAGACAGCACATCTTCGAAACAGGAGGTAGAAAATACATATTTTGAACGCAGCCACGTAGCTCTTTTAAATTTGGATATTTGGGTTCCTTAGGGCTTGCTGACAAAGAATATGTAAAACGTTACGCAAATAGTCCAGGATTAATTAAATTATAACCAAAATAAAATAGTGGGGATGCTCTGACAGCATGGAATCATTTCTGCTCATAAAATTTTTT
>JAMPIV010010384.1:0-10200 GCA_024509875.1 Oreohelix idahoensis | reverse complement strand
CACAAGAAGTGATTGCGTCATATTCAAGGCGCTGCACCTGCCCATGGAGGACTTCTGGTGTCGTGTATTTGGTCGCAACTATGACGCCGATTCCCATCTGAAACACATCATTATTGAATGATGCTAGATAGCGCAGAGCGGATAGTTGATTTCACAGACCTATGCATGCTAGCGGGTTTTGCTCGCAGGAGAGAAATGTACCAAGTGTTCAAATCCTGGGTAAGCCTCTCAATCAGCGCTCCCCACTCAGTTGAATCATACTTATATCTATCTCATTGATCTGGGTATGCGTTATCCTCCATAGCTCTTTACATTTCTCCCCCTGCCCACACCACCGCCCGATATTAAACCATTGCCTCGAGTTGGGCTGGATAACAAACGCTTTAATATTTTGTTTCATACTACATCACTTTACTCTCCAGTTTACACGCCTCAGCGTTACTCATCGCTCCCTATCATTTGTACATTAAGTGACTTTGTGTACTATATACCGAAACTTGACACACTCAACTCATCGCATACTCTGTCAAACACAACAACATCTAGCGTCCATACCTCGTGACCAATCTGTAGCTAACTGAAGTGCGTAGTTACTACTATCATTTACTGGAACAAGTAATGTAAGGGTCCTAAGGGTCTTGTTGGATCTGGGTATACTACGCTTGAATATGAAATACAACAGAAGCTTGAATTGCGTCATTAATAGGCTGTCCAACTGCCCATGGAAGGACTTCTGGTGTCCGTGTATCTGGCTTCGCCAAGAAATCACTATTGGACCTGCCAGATGAAACATCATTTTTCGAGTGATTTTTACCCGTATCTAGATGGCAGCATGAGCTTTTGAATATTGTTGATTCGCATTGCATTAAACAGGCGGTGGTTGTCTGCACGAACCCCCATATTCAGTGTTATCAAATCCTGGGTAATTCAGCAGCACAGTTCATGGTCAATGTTTTGGATAATTTTTCTGTTGTCCATGGTGTTCTACACTTTACAATTTTGAAAAATGGCCTCGATCTGGCCTGATAACAAAACCTTATTCATTTTTGATTTTTTCAATATTAATTGTCTACTGTTTACTGGCCTCCATGTTTTCCCTCTCCCTCTAGAAAGTGATTTGCGTACAATAAATAGGCTGAACTGCCCAATGGAGGACTTTTAGGGCTGGTGTCGTGTAATTGGTGCTGGTTCGCCACTATTGACCTGCCCATTAGAAACATTCAATTTTATGATGAATGACTGTATGATTGGCTGACGTAGTGTGATTCGCTTGCATGGCTAGGCGGGGTTGTCGCACGGAAGGTCCAGTGTTCAAATCCTGGGTAAGCCACTCACGTCTGTTGTTTTTCTGTTGTCTGGTGTTCTACTTCTTTATTTCCTGCGAGTGCCTGATAACATACCTTTATATTTGTTTCATATTAATTTCATATGTGTAATTTTTACATGTGTACAGGCCGTCATGATTTCCCTCGCCTTATTTTGTAAATAAATGTTTGTACAGTACCAAACCTACCCACTATCCTGTTCTCACTGTTCTAGTCTACTATCATTTACTGGACACATTATTAAGGTCCTAAGGGTCTTGTTGGATTCGGCCTATACTGCTTGATAGAAATACAACAGAAGTGATTGCGTCATTAATAGGCTGAACTGCCCATGGAGGACTTCTGGTGTCGTGTATTGTGTTTCGCACTATTGACCTGCCATTGAAACATCATTTTTTGGATGATGCGTAGATTGGCAGAGGGGCCTGGACTATAAGTGTATTACGCCTTTTTGCAATGGCCTAGGCGGAACGTTTATATTGTCGCATACGGAACTGATTACCCAGGTCCCCTCCTATTGTTCCAAACTCCCACAATGGGGGTTCTAAAGCCACTATCATTTACTCATGTCAGGCCTGTTTTTGGATCGGCCTTACTTTTACAACAAATGTTTCTGGGGTTGGCTTCTCCCATCGAACTCTTGCGTATGTTTCGCACTATACCTCCATTAAACATCATTTTTTATATCTAAGGCAAACAAGTGGTGTTTTCTACTTCAAATTTAACCACTCATGGTTTCCTGCCCTGAGTGGCCTGAAAAGTAACATAGTAACCTTTATAACATTTGTTTATAGTTCATTTTCATTAAATTTTACTGTTTTTTACCCCAGGCCCCCTCAGGTTTTTTTCCCTCCCTTATTTGTAATAAAATGTTTTTTGTACAATAACCAAACCTACCCACTATCCTGTTTCTCACTGTTCATGAGGTCTACTATCATTTCCTGCCACACAGTATTAATTCCTCCTAAGGTCCTTGTTGGATTCGGCCCCCCCATACTGCTACTGGAACTCATGAATAGAAATACAACAAAGTGATTGCTTCATTAAAAGTGCTGAAACATGCCATGGAGGACTTCTGGTGTCGTGTATTGTGGTTCGCACTATTGACCTGCCATTGAAACATCATTTTTTGATGATGCGTAGATGGCAGAGCGGATAGTGTGATTCGCTTGCATGGCTAGGCGGGGTTTTCGCACGGAAGGTCCAGTGTTCAAATCCTGGGTAAGCCACTCATGTCTGTTGTTTTTCTGTTGTCTGGTGTTCTACTTCTTTATTTCCTGCGAGTGCCTGATAACATACCTTTATATTTGTTTCATATTAATTTACTGTTTACAGGCCTCAGGTTTCCCTCCCTTATTTGTAATAAATGTTTGTACAATACCAAACCTACCCACTATTCTGTTCCCACTGTTCTAGTCTACTATCATTTACTGGACACAGTATTAAGGTCCTAAGGGTCTTGTTGGATTCGGCCTATACTGCTTGATAGAAATACAACAGAAGTGATTGCGTCATTAATAGCTGGAACTGCCCATGGAGGACTTCTGGTGTCGGTGTATTGTGGTTCGCACTCATTGGACCTGCCATTTTGAAACATTTTCATTTTTTTATGATGCGTAGCATGGCAGTAGCGGATAGTGTAATTCCGTTCAATGGCTAGGCTGGTGTTACCCGCACGGAAGGTCCAGTGTTCAAAGCCTGGGTAAGCCACTCATGTCTGTTGTTTTTCTGTTGTCTGGTGTTCTACTTCTTTATTTCCTGCGAGTGCCTGATAACATACCTTTATATTTGTTTCATATTAATTTTTACGTGTTCCGATACAGTGCCTCATGAAATCCCCAAATCCCTTAATTTGATAATAAATTTTGTTTCAATACCAAACTACCTACCCACTATCCTGTTCTCACTGTTCTAGTCTACTATCATTTACTGAACACAGTATTAAGGTCCTAAGGGTCTTGTTGGATTCGGCCTATACTGCTTGATAGAAATACAACAGAAGTGATTGCGTCATTAATAGGCTGAACTGCCCATGGAGGACTTCTGGTGTCGTGTATTGTGGTTCGCACTCAATGTACACTAGGTCCATTTGAAACAACATTCAAAATGTTTTGATGATGGCCTAGATGGACAGACCGGATAAAGTTAATTCCGCTTGCATGTGGCTAGTCGGGGTTGTCGCACCCCAGTTTCAAATCCTGGATAAGCCACACATGTCTCGTTGTTGTTTATTGTCCCCGGTTGTTCTACATTCTTTATTTCCTGCGAAGTGCCTGATAAAATGACCTTTATATTTGTTTCATATTAATTTACTGTTTACAGGCCTCAGGTTTCCCTCCCTTATTTGTAATAAATGTTTGTACAATACCAAACCTACCCACTATCCTGTTCTCACTGTTCTAGTCTACTATCATTTACTGGACACAGTATGAAGGTCCTAAGGGTCTTGTTGGATTCGGCCTATACTGCTTGATAGAAATACAACAGAAGTGATTGCGTCCATATAATAAGCCTGATACTGCCCATGGGAGGAACTTCTGGTGTCGTTATTGTGTTTTTTCGCAACTAAAAGTGACCTGCCATATGAAACATTGGCCATTTTTTGATGATGCCCGTAATAAGCAGTGCGGATAGTGTGATTCCCCCGCTTGCAATGGCTAGCGGGGGGTTTTTGTCGCACGGAAAAAAAAAGCGGGTCCAGTGTTCCCAAATCCTGTTGGTGTATAGCCACTTCCAAATGTCTTTGTTTTTTTCTTGTTGTCTGGTGTTCTACTTCTTTATTTCCTGCGAGTGCCTGATAACATACGTTTATATTTGTTTCATATTAATTTACTGTTTACAGGCCTCAGGTTTCCCTCCCTTATTTGTAATAAATGTTTGTACAATACCAAACCTACCCACTATCCTGTTCTCACTGTTCTAGTCTACTATCATTTACTGGACACAGTATTAAGGTCCTAAGGGTCTTGTTGGATTCGGCCTATACTGCTTGATAGAAATACAACAGAAGTGATTGCGTCATTAATAGGCTGAACTGCCCATGGAGGACTTCTGGTAAATCGTTGTATTGTTTTTCAGTACTATTACCGAAACCAGTGAAACTATCATTTTTAAATAGTTGGGTAGATGGCAGAGCGGATAGTGTGATTCGCTTGCAGGCTAGGCGGGGTTGTCGCACGGAAGGTCCAGTGTTCAAATCCTGGGTAAGCCACTCATGTCTGTTGTTTTTCTGTTGTCTGGTGTTCTACTTCTTTATTTCCTGCGAGTGCCTGATAACATACCTTTATATTTGTTTCATATTAATTTCATATTAATTTACTGTTTACCGGCCTCAGGTTTCCCTCCCTTATTTGTAATAAATGTTTGTACAATACCAAACCTACCCACTATCCTGTTCTCACTGTTCTAGTCTACTATCATTTACTGGACACAGTATTAAGGTCCTAAGGGTCTTGTTGGATTCGGCCTATACTGCTTGATAGAAATACAACAGAAGTGATTGCGTCATTAATAGGCTGAACTGCCCATGGAGGACTTCTGGTGTCGTGTATTGTGGTTCGCACTATTGACCTGCCATTGAAACATCATTTTTTTGATGATGCGTAGATGGCAGAGCGGATAGTGTGATTCGCTTGCATGGCTAGGCGGGGTTGTCGCACGGAAGGTCCAGTGTTCAAATCCTGGGTAAGCCACTCATGTCTGTTGTTTTTCTGTTGTCTGGTGTTCTACTTCTTTATTTCCTGCGAGTGCCTGATAACATACCTTTATATTTGTTTCATATTAATTTCATATTAATTTACTGTTTACAGGCCTCAGGTTTCCCTCCCTTATTTGTAATAAATGTTTGTACAATACCAAACCTACCCACTATCCTGTTCTCACTGTTCTAGTCTACTATCATTTACTGGACACAGTATTAAGGTCCTAAGGGTCTTGTTGGATTCGGCCTATACTGCTTGATAGAAATACAACAGAAGTGATTGCGTCATTAATAGGCTGAACTGCCCATGGAGGACTTCTGGTGTCGTGTATTGTGGTTCGCACTATTGACCTGCCATTGAAACATCATTTTTTGATGATGCGTAGATGGCAGAGCGGATAGTGTGATTCGCTTGCATGGCTAGGCGGGGTTGTCGCACGGAAGGTCCAGTGTTCAAATCCTGGGTAAGCCACTCATGTCTGTTGTTTTTTTCTGTTGTCTGGTGTTCTACTTCTTTATTTCCTGCGAGTGCCTGATAACATACCTTTATATTTGTTTCATATTAATTTCATATTAATTTACTGTTTACAGGCCTCAGGTTTCCCTCCCTTATTTGTAATAAATGTTTGTACAATACCAAACCTACCCACTATCCTGTTCACACTGTTCTAGTCTACTATCATTTACTGGACACAGTATTAAGGTCCTAAGGGTCTTGTTGGATTCGGCCTATACTGCTTGATAGAAATACAACAGAAGTGATTGCGTCATTAATAGGCTGAACTGCCCATGGAGGACTTCTGGTGTCGTGTATTGTGGTTCGCACTATTGACCTGCCATTGAAACATCATTTTTTGATGATGCGTAGATGGCAGAGCGGATAGTGTGATTCGCTTGCATGGCTAGGCGGGGTTGTCGCACGGAAGGTCCAGTGTTCAAATCCTGGGTAAGCCACTCATGTCTGTTGTTTTTCTGTTGTCTGGTGTTCTACTTCTTTATTTCCTGCGAGTGCCTGATAACATACCTTTATATTTATTTCATATTAATTTCATATTAATTTACTGTTTACAGGCCTCAGGTTTCCCTCCCTTATTTGTAATAAATGTTTGTACAATACCAAACCTACCCACTATCCTGTTCTCACTGTTCTAGTCTACTATCATTTACTGGACACAGTATTAAGGTCCTAAGGGTCTTGTTGGATTCGGCCTATACTGCTTGATAGAAATACAACAGAAGTGATTGCGTCATTAATAGGCTGAACTGCCCATGGAGGACTTCTGGTGTCGTGTATTGTGGTTCGCACTATTGACCTGCCATTGAAACATCATTTTTTGATGATGCGTAGATGGCAGAGCGGTTAGTGTGATTCGCTTGCATGGCTAGGCGGGGTTGTCGCACGGAAGGTCCAGTGTTCAAATACTGGGTAAGCCACTCATGTCTGTTGTTTTTCTGTTGTCTGGTGTTCTACTTCTTTATTTCCTGCGAGTGCCTGATAACATACCTTTATATTTGTTTCATATTAATTTACTGTTTACAGGCCTCAGGTTTCCCTCCCTTATTTGTAATAAATGTTTGTACAATACCAAACCTACCCACTATCCTGTTCTCACTGTTCCTTAGTCTAACTATCATTTACTGGACTCCAGTATTAAGTCCTAAGGGGGTCTTGTTGGAAAACTTGCCTATAGTGCTTGATAGAAATTACAAACAGAAGTGATTGGGTCATCTAATAGGCATGAACTGCCTCCATGGAGGACTTCTGGGTCGTGTATTTGGTTCGCCCTATTTTGACCTGCCAGTTGGCCAACATACATTTTTTGATGATGACGTAGATGGCAGAACGGGAATATGTTTTTCGCATTGCAATCGATAGGCGGGGGTTGTCGCAGCGGATAAGCGGTCCAGTGTTCAAATCCTGGGGATAAGCCACTCATGTCTGTTGGTTTTTTTTCGTTGTCTGGTGTTCTAATTCGTTATATCCCTGAGAGTTGCCTGGATGTACATACCTATTTATTTGTATCAAATTAAATTTCATATTAATTACTGTTTTACAGGGCCTCAGGTTTCCCTCCCATATTTTGTAAAAAATGTTTTGTTAGGCTAATAACCTAGAAGCCTACGCCTCTATCCGGTGTCGTCAACTGTTCTAGTCTACTCACATTTAGCTGGTTACACATTATTAAGGGTCCTATTCTCCTTATGGGTCTTGTATATGGATTTGGCCGTATACTGAGTGTTAGAAATAACAACCAGAGTGAGTGCGTCCATTATTTTTTATGCTGAAACTACCCATGGAGGAATTATGTTGTCGTGTCAATTGTGTTGTCGCACTAGTTGGATACTCCATTTTGAAAACATCATTTTATATGATGCGTAGATGCAGTTGCGGGATAGGTGTTGATTCGCTTGCATGGCTGGCGAGGGTTGTTCGCACGGAAGGTCCACAGTGTCTCTAATCTCTGGGTAAGTGGCCACTCATGTGCTGTTGTTATTCTGTTGGTCTGGTGTCATAACTTACTCGCTTTATTTCCGTTCCAGCTAGTGCCGCATAACATTCCTTTAAATTTTTTTCATGATTATATTTTCATATTAATTTCTGTTTGACAGGCCTCAGGTTTCCCGTCCCTTATTGTAATTTAAATGTTTGTACGAATACCCAAACCTACCCACTAATCCTGTTCTCACTTTTTCTACTCTAGCTATACATTTTACTGGGACACATTATATAAGGGGTCCTAAGGGTCTTGTTGGATTCACGCTCTTAGTTACTGCTTGATAGAAATATCAAAACAGATGATGATTGGGCGTCATTTATTAGGCTGAAGTGCAAATCGAGGAATTCTGTCGTGAATTGTATGGTGGCGTTGGCGCACTATTGACCGTGCTCATTGGAGAGACGCTCATTTTTTTGAAGATGTCGTAGAGAATATGCAGTAGGCGGATAAGATGTATTCGCTATAGCCCATGGCTAGGCGGTTGGTCGTAGCACGGAGATGTCCATGAGTTCAAGATCCTGTATCAGACGCACCCAGACTCAAGGACTGTTGTGTTATCTTAGTTATCATGTGCTGTTCTTACTTCTTTATTTCCTAGCGAGGTGCCTTAATATGATCAATACCTTTATATTTGTTTCTGCATATTAATTTTCATATTAATATACTGTTTACAGGCCTCAGGTTTCCCTCCCTTATTTGTAATAAATGTTTGTACAATACCAAACCTACCCACTATCCTGTTCTCACTGTTCTAGTCTACTATCATTTACTGGACACAGTATTAAGGTCCTAAGGGTCTTGTTGGATTCGGCCTATACTGCTTGATAGAAATACAACAGAAGTGATTGCGTCATTAATAGGCTGAACTGCCCATGGAGGACTTCTGGTGTCGTGTATTGTGGTTCGCACTATTGACCTGCCATTGAAACATCATTTTTTTGATGATGCGTAGATGGCAGAGCGGATAGTGTGATTCGCTTGCATGGCTAGGCGGGGTTGTCGCACGGAAGGTCCAGTGTTCAAATCCTGGGTAAGCCACTCATGTCTGTTGTTTTTTTCTGTTGTCTGGTGTTCTACTTCTTTATTTCCTGCGAGTGCCTGATAACATACCTTTATATTTGTTTCATATTAATTTACTGTTTACAGGCCTCAGGTTTCCCTCCCTTATTTGTAATAAATGTTTGTACAATACCAAACCTACCCACTATCCTGTTCTCACTGTTCTAGTCTACTATCATTTACTGGACACACAGTATTAAGGTCCTAAGGGTCTTGTTGGATTCGGCCTATACTGCTTGATAGAAATACAACAGAAGTGATTGCGTCATTAATAGGCTGAACTGCCCATGGAGGACTTCTGGTGTCGTGTATTGTGGTTCGCACTATTGACCTGCCATTGAAACATCATTTTTTGATGATGCGTAGATGGCAGAGCGGATAGTGTGATTCGCTTGCATGGCTAGGCGGGGTTTTGTCGCACGGAAGGTCCAGTGTTCAAATCCTGGGTAAGCCACTCATGTCTTGTTTTTTCTGTTGTCTGGTGTTTCTACTTCTTTATTTCCTGCGAGTGCCTGATAACATACCTTTATATTTGTTTCATATTAATTTACTGTTTACAGGCCTCAGGTTTCCCTCCCTTATTTGTAATAAATGTTTGTACAATACCAAACCTACCCACTATCCTGTTCTCACTGTTCTAGTCTACTATCATTTACTGGACACAGTATTAAGGTCCTAAGGGTCTTGTTGGATTCGGCCTATACTGCTTGATAGAAATACAACAGAAGTGATTGCGTCATTAATAGGCTGAACTGCCCATGGAGGACTTCTGGTGTCGTGTATTGTGGTTCGCACTATTGACCTGCCATTGAAACATCATTTTTTGATGATGCGTAGATGGCAGAGCGGATAGTGTGATTCGCTTGCATGGCTAGGCGGGGTTGTCGCACGGAAGGTCCAGTGTTCAAATCCTGGGTAAGCCACTCATGTCTGTTGTTTTTCTGTTTGTCTGGTGTTCTACTTCTTTATTTCCTGCGAGTGCCTGATAACATACCTTTATATTTGTTTCATATTAATTTACTGTTTACAGGCCTCGGGTTTCCCTCCCTTATTTGTAATAAATGTTTGTACAATACCAAACCTACCCACTATCCTGTTCTCACTGTTCTAGTCTACTATCATTTACTGGACACAGTATTAAGGTCCTAAGGGTCTTGTTGGATTCGGCCTATACTGCTTGATAGAAATACAACAGAAGTGATTGCGTCATTAATAGGCTGAACTGCCCATGGAGGACTTCTGGTGTCGTGTATTGTGGTTCGCACTATTGACCTGCCATTGAAACATCATTTTTTTGATGATGCGTAGATGGCAGAGCGGATAGTGTGATTCGCTTGCATGGCTAGGCGGGGTTGTCGCACGGAAGGTCCAGTGTTCAAATCCTGGGTAAGCCACTCATGTCTGTTGTTTTTCTGTTGTCTGGTGTTCTACTTCTTTATTTCCTGCGAGTGCCTGATAACATACCTTTATATTTGTTTCATATTAATTTACTGTTTACAGGCCTCAGGTTTCCCTCCCTTATTTGTAATAAATGTTTGTACAATACCAAACCTACCCACTATCCTGTTTTCACTGTTCTAGTCTACTATCATTTACTGGACACAGTATTAAGGTCCTA
>JAMPIV010010383.1:547500-679878 GCA_024509875.1 Oreohelix idahoensis | reverse complement strand
TTTCCCGTCTAGCAAGTCAATTTTTATGGAGGGTGATGACCCGCGGTCAGGGCGATCATGTACTATCAGCAGCTTACGCATTATGTTTTTATCCTTACATTTTATCCTTTGGAGATATTTTAACGTTGTATCACTTGTTAATTTTATGACAAGCGTCATCCTCTCTTTCATTCTTTTTTCTGTATTTTTTTCTTTCTTTCTTTTTTTCTTACAAGTGCCTGCTGTTGACCAATTCTCATTAATTATTTATTAAGCCATTAAACTACCACACATGAGGTTTGTTATTGCATTACTGACATTTGGATTGGTTTTTAGACCGTGCACTTGAAAACCGGTGTTTGTCGTGTCCACTGGATACCTGGTTCAACCCCACATGGATTATAATTAGGGTATATAGTTATCGTCATTCTATAAAACCTATTAGATTGGTAGTTAGCACTATTGCCGTTTTTAGTATTTTAGTAATTGGTAGTTAGCACTACTGCCGTTTTTAGTATTTTAGTAATTGGCAGTTAGCATTACTGCCGTTTGCATTTCAATTATTCATTCATTACACTCCAACTGCTCAAGGAGCATAGGCCTTCAACACACGCAGGTCAATATCGCCCTGTCACATGCCATCAGATCAAGGTCTTTCCACCTCTACCCCATCATTTTCATGTCTCTCTCCAGTTCTCTTCTCCATGTGTTTTTCAATCTACTTATGCTTCTCTTACCTTGGCGATACCAAAGCCAGGACTAACTGGTAAAAATGTATCGGCTGGTTTGCTCAATGTGTCTTCTATCCACCCACTTCTTATCTCTTGTTCTACTTGCATTGATCTGGTTCTTGTCATCAGTTCCACATTGGAAACCTTGTCGTATCATTTTCTTCTTCTTCTTCGTACACTCACAGACGTCCACTTGAATGTTCTCAAAGAAAGCAGTAGTCAGTTTGAGGCTATTTGAATCCCCGTAAAGCTTTTCCACGAAAGGAGCTGGCGTCGGCCATATGCACTTTCTCTGTACCACATATAAGGGGCAACTTTGAAGCAGATGTTCAGCAGTCATTTTATCAGTGCCACAGTTACACTGATCGGTAGTTCCTATCTTTAGCTTGTTGAATAGATGGTATCTCAATCTGTTGTGGCCAGTGCGGAGTCTGAAGATTACCACTTGTTCTCTTCTGTGGAGCTGGTAGTAAGCATCATTCTGTGTATGACATTCCATTTGTTTCTGTAACTGATTCTGATAAAACTCTTTGCCTCCTCAAAAGTTATGCTTGCATCAGGCTGAGGTAGATGTGAATCATTTCAATCCTTCTATTCTACTCAAGCACCCATTTATTCAAGTGTATTCTTCTTCCTCGTTCGTCCTGAAAAGGACGTTGGTTGCGTTGTGTCTGTTGACAGCGGAGCTGCGATATCTGCGCCTTTCGGCCGGCACATCCGACTTCAGCACGGCATTTTTTGGACCAGGTTTGCCTTCCCTCTTTTATCTCTCAGCCAGACTGCAGTGATGCAGCCTGTTTCCAGGACCACCACGTAAATGTGGAGTAGGGTCTTGGTCAGCTCTGGTTCGCTGACTCTGACGCAAGCAGTCAAGCTATGAATCGCTGACTGCATTCTCTATTGCTGCGTCTTTGGGTCCCATTAAAGTGTATAACCTCTTTGTTGTTGTATTTGTTGTCCTCCCTCCATGTGTCAAGAGTATACAATGCGACTGACTTGACATTTGAGTAGAAGATTCTTACTTTTTGTGTTGGACTTGGTTTCTGTTGATCTCCATTTGTTTCCCAATGAAATGACAGCTCTTCTTGCCTTGTACATCTTTATTCTGCTATCATTGTCTGTTCCCCCCAACTCTATTTATAACTGCTATTGGGAAAAAGTCGCCTTATTTTCTGAATAATTTTAGCCATTTCCACTCCTTTGATTTTAGAACCTTGAGTATCAACATAATCGTTTCGTATAGTCCCAAGGTGGCCCTAAGGCGACGCTCGCGAGATGGTGATGCGGTTCTCACTCATCATCAAATTGTTCGTTCTTTGTATCCCGTGTAGCCCGGAGCCACCACTGCAGCTGCCCCTGCCCCCCTCCCCTGCATAAAGCCTGTACAAAGCACTCCTCCTCTGTCAACAGTGGTTTCTATAGCAATGTGTGTCACGTGATGCGGTTACTAGCCCCGTGCACAACCCTGGGGTAGTCGCCTTGCACAACAACATGCTTGAGGACCTAGTTGTCCTATTTATCTAGACAACCCGGGAACTGCACTCTCATTGCGTAACCGCAACTTTATTCACATTTTTGCTGAATAACGTCCAGTACAGATTGGCTTATATTCTTTCCCGTAGAGATGCGATACAAACATTACTGGACCAGAAAAAAAAGGGAGAGAGAGAGAGAGAGAGAGAGAGAGAGAGAGAGAGAGAGAGAGAGAGAGAGAGAGAGAGAGAGAGAGAGAGACAGACAGACAGACAGACAGACAGACAGACAGACAGACAGACAGACAGACAGACAGACAGACAGACAGACAGACAGACAGACAGAGACAGAGAGAGTATAACACAGAAGCTCTACGGAGCTTTGCTAAACTCGCGCAAGAAATATGACCTGACACTGTTGTCAGTATGCGCCTATCGCACACATTCGCTGTTTGACAAAATATACGGATGGCTCTTTTCAAAATTTCCTCCATTGTTGCGGCTTCCAAAGGTCGCCGAGTTGGCCACCCCGACATAGTCAAGTAAGTTACCAATAACAGGGAATTTCTGAAAAGGCGAATCCAGCCAGTTCGCTTGGTTTTGAGAATCGAGTTTTATCTTTTGCACTTACGGCTAATCGAATATGTCCATCAAGAGGGCAGAAGTAAATTATCTTTTTCCGAAAAGTCTGACAGAAATGTCATTTTGTAATCGTAAAATTGTTTCCCCTTCTTTCTGTCTGTCTGTGTGGATACACACTCTCTCTTTGTCTCGTTACTAGTAGATTCCCGTAAGTTAAAAAGTGGATACAAAAAACATTCAGTGATAGAAATACTTTGAATTTGGACTATCTGGTAAATTAAATGCCTTCTACATTTCGATATGTGGTTTTGTATATTTCTCCTGTTGTCAGTTGGTGCTGTAGGTAAGTTGGACGTGGTAATTGTTTTTGTTTTCTTGATTGTTTATATTGTTATGTCTTTGTTATTGTTGTCATCATCACACTGTATATTTATTATCTTTCAATGGAAATTCTCATTTTGATGTCTATATTTTTTTTATTCCGTTCTTTTCGTCTTTTCTCTCGTTCGGTTTTTAAAAATATCTAATTATAAATGGCTACCTATCTAGCTCTGGCTTAATTAAGATCGAATTGTTTATTCTAGTTCTGGCTACCTATCTAGTTCTGGCTTCATTAAGATCGCATTGTTTATTGTAGTTCCGGCTACCTATCTAGCTCTGGCTTAATTAAGATCGCATTGCTTATTATAGTTCTGTCTACCCATTTAGCTCTGGCTTAATTAAGATCGCATAGTTTACTCTAGTTCTGTCTACCTATCTAGCCCTGACTTAATTAATTAAGAACATATTCTTTATTTACTATCGTTGAGTCTGCCTGTCTTGTCTTGATTAAAGTGAGAGCTAATTGGATATTATTTTTCTAAATATCTTGATTGTCTTAATTAAGAGCATAGTGTTTATTATAGTTATGTCTACTTACCTAGCCATGATTTAATTAAGAGCGTATTGTTTATCATAGTTATGTCTATTTACCTAGCCCTGATTTAATTAAGAGCGTATTGTTTATTATAGTTATGTCTACTTACCTAGCCATGATTTAATTAAGAGCGCATTGTTTATTATAGTTATGTTTAACAGTTGTAGCCATGGTTTAATTAAGAGCATATTGTTTATCATAGTTATGTCTACTTACCCAGCCATGATTTAATTAAGAGCGCATTGTTTATTATAGTTATGTCTACTTACCTAGCCATGATTAAGGACGTAATGTTTATTAAGCCTCCTCTAGTTCTACTTTGGCCACATAAAAAGGCATAACACCTTGCAGAAGACCATAACAGAAGGGAGAGTTGAAGGCAAATGTGCAAGGGGAAGACAGCGCTATAAGTGGGAAGATAACATCAAGAGATGGACAGGAAAGAGTCTATCAGAGTGCACCACCAAGACAAGAGACAGAAGACGTTGGAGATCCATTACAGCCAACCTTCGTTGTGGAGATGACAACTGATGATGAGTTCACGGGGGTCTCTGAAGAGACAAGAAAGAATATGACCACTGTATCCTCAGGCATGTCGTAAAAGACTGTTAATATAAGGTTGGGCATAGTGATGGACACATCATCATGTAACAAATTGCTGCATAAACCACCAGTGTAAGAGCGTATGACTGCTTGGTACAGGCCTCATGCAAGAGGGAAGGTGCTGCAGTGGTGGATCCATGCTCCGTAAGGGCCGCAAAGGAATGATAATTTATCACAGTTTGTTGTTTATTATGGTTCCCTCTATCGACCTTATCATAATTTAAAATGTAGTTGTTTTTTGTTTGTTTGTTCATAACGTTATCGCCCTTCTTTAATTCGTCCATTGTAAACGTAGATAGGCCAATTTATATCACCGCTAGTTTTTCTTCTCCGTTCACTTTCAGACGTCAACTGAAAAGAAAGTAGTGGTCAACTTGAGGCTATTTCTATTTCCACAGAACTTTTCCAGGAATGGAACTAGTGACGGCCATATGGGCTTTCTCTGTTCCTCATGTTGTTTAACTAGGAATGCCGACCTTCTCGCTCTTTTGCCGCCAATACCAAGTTGAAGACTCCTTGGCATTATCTACACTGCAGATCTAGGCTTTTCCTGTGGCTTTTCTGCCATTCAGCCAGTTTCTCCAGCTTGGCTTGCTTTTAAAAAGATCGTCACATATAGTCCCAAGTTAGGAGTAAGAAGCGCGTGGTATACTGTGCATTCTCCACCATCCAAGGGGGCTCTCCAACTATGCAGAGCTAAAATACTGTGTTCTGGTTCTGGGGTCTCCCAATTAATTGTCACGCCCTGTCTGTTCCTCATATGTTGGGTATCTTTGGGGCAGATGTTCAGCAGTCATTTTATCGGTGAAAGTCCGAAAAATTCGGAATGAGAATGGAGGTAGAGGCAGTTACTGCAGCACTTAGGTGGCTTTCTGAAATTCCATCAACCAGGACAGTTATATTATCAGACTCTCAATCCATGCTTCGGAAAGTTCAGAACGGATAGCTGCGGCAGGAATGGAAAACATCAATAGAATCCTCAAGTCTTCAAGAACTGGTGTGGATCGTCCTGGTCATGCAGGGGTACGGGGCACTGAGAGAGCTGATAGACTGGCCTCGAGAGCACCCATAGTGGGGACACTGGACATGGATAAGGGAGAGATACTAAGGGCAATTAATGATCGCCTGCTGGAAAATGACACTGCAATGGATGAATCAACAGGGCTGAGACTTGGAGTTTGGCATCAAACGTGGGACTAGCAGAAATGGACGTGAGAGGATGCATCCGTCGTATGTACAACCAGCGTGTTACAAGTACACTTAGCATTCATACTCTTCGAAATTTGCTGAGGAAGACTGAGAACCTATGTGTTTGCCCGTAATGCAGGGAGATCTATTCTGATTAACAATAACAACAACCGAAAATTCGGACTGCTCGGGGATTTTGTCGGTCCGGATTTTCTGGATTCTCGGGCAGTACTTTAAATTTCATATTTAAGGAAGAGTAAAGAAGTACAAGTCTCAAGTTGGAACTGTTGACATGAACCAAGCAAGTGCCAGTGGAACAGGCATATTTTGTTTGTTAATAAGTACAAAATGCTTAATTTATCAAAATGAGTGTATTTATTCGTTCATTTTCGCGACTTCGGTCGCGTCTGCTGCACTGTTTGTAGATGGAAGACTTACAGAAGCCTGGACATTTTTTAAAAAGTTTGAGTTTTCAAAAAGTCCGGATTCTTGGGTGGTACGGATTTCCGACATCCGGATTTTTGGACTTTTACTGTATTCTAATCGGTTGTGACCCGTGCGGAGTCTGAAGATTACCACTGGTTATCTTCTCCTGAGCTGATAATATGCACAATTTTTTTCCTGGCCTAGGTGCTCTGTTTCCCATTTGTTCTTGTATCTGTTTCTGTTAAAATTATTTGCCACTGCTAGTTCAATACTTGTTCGTGGTCATGATTTTTATCTGTACTCCCAATGGAGCATGGAAGTCACTAACAGTGGCGTCACTAGGGGGATGGGGGGGGGGGGGGGGGGGGCCGCACCGGGTGACACCAAAATGACTGTCTATAAAATGTGTGTACAGTGTTTCAGCAGAAATTGTTTATTTTTTATAAAAAATACCCCTATAGTAGTTAGTTAAAACCACAAAAACACTTTTCGTAAGCCTAGCTTACATGTACTGTATCAATATACCTACAAGGCTAAAAGCCAGGAAAGGAAAGTTCTGATTTAGTCGAGATGTTCACTAAGTGCTGAAATGCTTGTGTGTTTGTTCCTGTTTATTTTTTTGGTATTATTTCATTTATGAGTATGTTTCCATATACAGTACATTTGTCTACAACTTCTACATTATTTGGGCCGTTATTGATTATGCAAACCAAATCCATTAATGTATCTCATGTAACGGTAAAGTTTAACGTCAAAATTAACATAATATTGATGTAGTTCTTAAACGTTTTTACTTCGAATTCTATTGTTTTCTTACCGAATTTTTAATTTAACCACATGAAACTATGTAAATGTAAATACATTTAGGCAGTGCGTATGATATTGTAATTTAAAGGTATAATTTTAATTTTGCTAGTTATTTATGTCTCTACTATTGCCATTACTTTCAGTGATATACAGGAATTACGATTTACTAGTAACATTAGTACAAGAAACATTACTACGGATTCTGTATGGTCTGGTGCGGGAGAAGGTCCATGGGGGTGACACAATTACTGGGTTACACCAACCCTAGTGACGTCACTGGTCACTAATCCCTTGCAGGAAGCTTGCACCAAGTAGTCACATACTCTTCCAGCGGTGGTTTCACAAGCAATTTATCTTACATACTGCGGTTGGCAGCCAACAAGTTAACCTCATATTACAGCGGTTTTCAACCTTTTTGAGTCCATGGCTCCCCTGACCAACTACATTCTTGCTGCGGCTCCCCTGTGGAATAACTGATAAAAACTCTAGCGATGTTTCGACATTTAGCCTAACTTTTTTTTGAGCAGGAGAGCTTTGGAAAAGCTTTTAAACAATGTCATTTTTTAATGTAATTTTTTAAAAAATGCAATTGGACAATCTGTGAAAAAATTACACGTACAAGAAAAAATATACACAAAGTGAACTTTGAAAACCCTTACTATCAAAAAGAAAACAGCACAGATAAAGTAGTTTCTTTCTAACATGTTTATTTATTTTTGTCTGAAAATCATTTACTGATATACTGCTCTCATGATTCAATCACCATAACAAAAAACTTGTACAGTAAAACTAAAAAAAAAAAAATATGATGAATAAAGTACCAGTCACCTCAGTGTGAAACTTGAGCTTGTTTGTTGTTACACAGCTTGTCAAATCTAGGCACCAATTGAGATACAGCTACCCTCATTTCCTTCTCCACATCATGTCTTTATCTGAACTTGGTTTTTATGACAGCCACTGCTGAAAACCCAGCCTCGCAGAGATAGGAGGTTGCAAAAAGGATTCATATCTTCAGTGCTCTCTTGCTCAAGCTTGGGAACTCCTGTTTTACTGAATACCAAAATTTTGGCAATGCCATGGACGGAAACTTTGCTTGTAGTGAGGAGTCTGATGAAAGTTCTATCTATCAGTTCTTCCTCTTCTGCAGTACTGAAGTCTGAAGGAGCATCACTACTAAAGGGATTTTGAACCCACTGAAACCTGTCACAGTTTTCAGGGAAGTTGAGATAAGTGTCCTTGAATTATAGAAACAATATGTGGACTAAAATCTATTTCATTGTCTGTAATGAACTGCTGCAAACCTGGGAAGTAGTCCATTTCTCCTCCTTCCTTAATTTTTCTCTTCCTAGTATGGTTGCGCGAGGAGAATGCGCGGAAAGTTGATAGGCGGGTCGGGGTAGCGGGACTTCAAAGGCTGGGAAACATCAAAAGTGAAATTTCTCCGGGGTCACGCAGGTTGACAAACACCAAAAATGAAATTTCCCACAGCTCTGTGTTTTCTTTACAGCTAAATACGAAAAAAAAATCGACGCACACCCACGGCGCCCCTGACCGTCAGTCATGGCGCCCCAGCGCACAGGTTGAAAACCGCTGTCATATTAGTTGCCTTGTACGACATGCCAGAGGGTGCAGTAGCTATTTTTTCTTTGTCTCTTCAGAGACTCCTGGGAAATACACGCGCAGACATTTAGTATACTTTATTTAATTATTATTTTGTCGTTTGTTTGTTTTAAATCACCCAAATGAAATTTTTTACCCTTTACAGAACACAGGAAATCCCTCAGTACGCCCAGAAGGATCACGGCTAAGGTTGTCTCCCCTCACATCGTGGAGGTCAACTGGCGTGACCCTGACCTTAATCGCCGAGGTGGAGCAAAGGTCACAAGGTTGTACATAATTAGATATAAGGGGAGGAATAACGCTGTCAATGTCACCGACGTCTTTGAGACAGTCAGAACACGTCACAGGCGGGTTAAACTGGATGGGTTGGCGCCTAACACGACCTATGACATCTCGGTCAAGGCTGTTAAAAACAGAAAGTCAAGTGCTTGGAGCAAGGTCATTACTGTTACAACCAATGGACTTGAAGACAGTAAGATGAGAATTTTTTTTTTTAAATTATCATTATTTCACTTCTGCTCCATAAGGAGCATACGCCTTCAACAATCTTATACCAAGTGTTTTTGTCCTGTACCATCAGCTTAAGGTCTTTCCATGTGTTCCTCTCATTTTAGGGGGTCGGAGTTGCTACGAGGTACGGCGTCCGCCTCGAGTACTAGAGGTACCGGGCTCGATTCCCAGTTGAGGGAAAATACAGGGTGTTCCAGGAATAAACGGCCCGTGACGTCATGGAATGCTGACGTATTGTGTCGGAAGTAGTGTGAATTGACCAACGGGCTGATCACCCGTTTGCCAGTCACTTCGATTACGGAAACAACAGCAAATGGATTGATTTGCCGTTGCCCTAAAGACGCCAATAGGTGTGATGGGAAACAATGGCAAAGAAAACCTATCTGCTGTTGCCCTAAGACGCCACTAGGCGTAATGGCCACTGACTGCTTTGACGGTCAGTGGCTAAGGACGGAAGAAGAAGAAGAAGTGTGAATTGCCAAGTAGTCCGACCTAGTGTTGAAGAAATGTGACGTCACACACAGTGTACAAGACGATGGTATGTTGAAACTCTTGTTCAACTTGTGATGGATATGGCGATCCTGAAAAGGGTGTATGGAGGGGAAAAGTACTGGCAGTCTACTTGTAGGTCTCACAATAGATGCTGGAAGTGGTCGCCGTGCACGTCTATACATGTTTGTGCCCGAGTAATCATGTTGAGGTACACATTTCGCAACACGGTCACGTCAATTGTTTGGATAGCAGTCTGTATAGTGTCCTTCAGTTCTTCTAATGTATGGGGGTTTGTTTTATACACAACTCCCTTCAAATACCCCCATAGAAAAAAATCGCATGTATATAAATCAGGGGATCGAGGAGGCTTTAATCCTTTGCTGACAGTCTTTTCCTCGTTGAAAACATTATGAATATGGGCCAGTGATACATGAGATGAGTGACAAGTTGCTCCATCCTGTTGGAAGAAGGAATATTCCCGCTGATAACTTCTTAATTGTGCGTAGAACTCATCAAATATTCGTAAATACACTTCAGTGTTCACATTCGTGTCAAAAAATATGGGACCGACAATCCCAGACGCAGCGCACCATACCCCGATTTTTGGTCGTGTAATGGTTTCTCGTATAGCTTATGGGGGTTTTCTGTGCACCAATGCCTGGTGTTATGGGAATTAATATAACCAGACAAATGAAACCACGCTTCATCACTCATGAAGTACTGAAATGGATCCAACTCGCCATCTACGATCTTGTTGAGAAGCCAGTGACAATAATTCACACGTTTCTCCTTGTCATGTTCTTTAAGTTCGTGTACACACGTTACGCGATATGGTTTTAAATTTAGTAAATGGAGAATTCTAAAACAAGAAGTGCGTTTCATTCCACTTTGTTGAGCTAATTTTCTCACAGATTTTGTAGGACTAGTTAAAATCTTCTCTTCAATAACAGCAATGGCCTCTGGAGTCCTAACAGTTGGCACTCTACATTTTTTGGCATTAACGACCGACCCTGCTGTACGCCATTTTGAGATCAACTTATGTAAGCTACTCTTTGCAGGAATTTTAGAACCAGAAAACGTTGATGCAAAAATTTCAGATGTTTTCTTGAATGATCCCGTACGGATATAATTCTCAACAATAGCTATCCTTTCTTGCAGTGAAAACGGCATTGTGATAGACAGTTTATTTACACACACACGATGGTTTTCAAATACTCACGGTCCAATCACGGAAAATGATTTAGGTCAATCTAGTACTACTTAGAACCTTTTATAACCGACACATTTGTTAACATTGAAAAATGCTAAAAAATCTGGCTACTTTCACTTTGTGAATGGGGCCGCTTATTCGTGGAATACCTGTAGTTTATGGATTTTTTTTTCTCCAGAACCAGTGGTCCTAATGATGTCATACTCCCCCCCCCCCCCCCCCCCCTGGTCTCCTGGGTAGTGAGATCGGATGCCTAGCTTTCTCGGACAAGGGCGAAAAAATATGTCCCGTGTGCAAGTTGCGCACGTTAGAAATCCTACGGCAGTTGGAAATCGTAAAGAGTAGGCCTATCAGGCCGCTGCCCTGGCAAAATTTAAAAATTAGAAACGTACCCACAACAAAAATATTTATAGAATGTGTGATTCCTATATACACACATTGGGTTATCGTAGGTGCTAAGGAGTTAGTGCACTGTGCTGAGATCCTCCTTGTGTGATCTAAGGGAGGAGATCGGAGCACTGATGGAGTATTCCGTGTGCAATGAAGATAGTCCTTAAAACCAAACATCTCATGTGTATCGTCAGATCTCGTCTCCCTTGCGGATTTTCTGTCTACCTCCATCTCTCTTACCATAGGTACTCCAGAACAAGTAATGTCTGAGGTTCAAAGATGTCTGCAAGAGAGACCTGAAGGGACTGGACATAAATCCAGTAACCTGGGAGGATGAAACTGCCGATCGCACCATGTGTCGATGCTCCCTACGGCGCCACCTCAGACTGGGCGAAATGAAGCTCTCACAACAAGCACAACTCTGTTTTTCTTTCGTTCTCTCTGTCTTCACATAGGTACCATGTCTATCTTTCTCTCTGTCTGCCCATAGGTACCATGTCTTTCTTTCTCTCTGTCTTCCCATTGGTACCACGTCTTTCTTTCTCTCTGTCTTCCCATTGGTACCACGTCTATCTTTCTCTCTGTCTTCCCATTAGTACCACGTCTATCTTTGTCTCTGTCTTCCCATTGGTACCACGTCTTTCTTTCTCTCTGTCTTCACATAGGTACCACGTCTATCTTTCTCTCTGTCTGCCCATAGGTACCACGTCGTTCTTTCTCTCTGTCTTCCCATTGGTATCATGTCTTTCTTTCTCTCTGTCTTCCCATTGGTATTGGTACCTCGTCTTTCTTTCCCTCTGTCTTCCCATTGGTACCACGTCTTTCTTTCCCTCTGTCTTCCCATTGGTACCACGTCGTTCTTCCTCTCTGTCTTCCCATTGGTACCATGTCTTTCTTTCTCTCTGTCTTCCCATTGGTACCACGTCTTTCTTTCCCTCTGTATTCCCATTGGTACCATGTCTTTCTTTCTCTCTGTCTATCCATTGGTACCATGTCTTTCTTTCTCTCTGTCTTCCCATTGGTACCACGTCTTTCTTTCCCTCTATCTTCCCATTGGTACCACGTCTTTCTTTCCCTGTCTTCCGATTGGTACCACGTCTTTCTTTCCCTCTGTATTCCCATTGGTACCACGTCTTTCTTTCTCTCTGTCTTCCCATTGGTACCATGTCTTTCTTTCTCTCTGTCTTCCCATTGGTATCACGTCTTTCTTTCCCTCTGTATTCCCATTGGTACCATGTCTTTCTTTCTCTCTGTCTTCCCATTGGTACCACGTCTTTCTTTCTCTCTGTCTTCCCATTGGTACCATGTCTTTCTTTCTCTCTGTCTTCCCATTGGTACCACGTCTTTCTTTCCCTCTGTATTCCCATTGGTACCATGTCTTTCTTTCTCTCTGTCTTCCCATTGGTACCATGTCGTTCTTTCTCTCTGTCTTCCCATTGGTACCATGTCTTTCTTTCTCTCTGTCTTTCCATTGGTACCACGTCTTTCTTTCTCTCTGTATTCCCATTGGTACCATGTCTTTCTTTCTCTCTGTCTATCCATTGGTACCACGTCTTTCTTTCTCTCTGTCTTCCCATTGGTACCACGTCTTTCTTTCCCTCTGTCTTCCCATTGGTACCACGTCTTTCTTTCTCTTTGTCTATCCATTGGTACCACGTCTTTCTTTCTCTCTGTCTTCCCATTGGTACCACGTCTTTCTTTCTCTCTGTCTATCCATTGGTACCACGTCTTTCTTTCTCTCTGTCTTCCCATTGGTACCACGTCTTTCTTTCTCTCTGTCTTCCCATTGGTACCACGTCGTTCTTTCCCTCTGTCTTCCCACTGGTACCTTCATTCATCCATTGTTTACCCTGCAGCTTCCCATGGAGCATAAGCCTTCAACATGCTTATACCAAGTCCTCTTGCTGCCTGTCATCAGGTCAAGGTCTTATTATGTCTTCCGCTTCATGTTCATTCTTGTCTCCAGTTCTCTTCTCCGTGTGTTCCTGCCCCGTGCCATCTATGTCTCCAGTTCTCTTCTCCGTGTGTTTTTGGTCTACCTCTGCGCCTCTTACCCCGAGGGGATTCCAGATAATTAAGGACACGCTCTAGTTTGCCCAGCTGTAAATGGAAACGTGACACTGCACCAGGAAGGCAAAGGCAACGCAGAAGGAAACTGGTCACCCCATCTCATAAATCTAGACCTGATATAGTGAATTCTCTAACACTTCACTCCCCTCCGGCAGTTTTTGTTATTGGACTACTTTATCTTTTATCCATTGTAAATTTCATCTTGATGAAATGAGATTAATGAAAAAAGGTGATAGTAAGACACGAAAAGGACCAAGCACCTGAAAAGAGCAATAGGCGATGTTAGTAGCAGCACAACTGTAAAGCGAGAATAACGCAGACCTGGGTTACCTAAAAGTATTACTCCACAACTTATGTCAGCAGTTCAAACAAGTTGTGATACAATGGATCCCATCGCATTGCAACATCCCTGGCAATGAAAGAACTGATATACAAGGGTGTCCGAAAAGTTACTGTGCACTTGAATATACGGCAGACTAGAGTAGCGGTTTTGATGTAAGAGTTGTCCGTTCTACCCTAGGCGTGACCTTGACAACAGACGAGAGCAATGTTTTTTTGATGTGAGAGTTGTATGAAGAGAAGCGTGTTCAGACATGTCTTGAGGCCCATGGTGGACATTTCCAACATCTGCTGTAGAAGAAACTGCTGCGTGGCACTGCAACGTTGTACGAGGTAATTTACTGCACAGTAACTTTTAGGACACCCTGTATAAGCAAGGGGAGGCGGAAAAAAGTGGGAAGGAAAGTAAGCAGACCACCAGGAAAATAATGCACCTCATCAGAATTGAACAAGTGATAATCTTCAACCTCCGCACAGACACAACATCCTGAGATACCATCTATTCAGCAAGATAAAGATAGGAACTACCGATGAGTGTAACTGTGGCACCGATAAAATAACTGTTGAACATCTGCTGCAAAGTTGCCCAACATATGAGGAAAAGAGAAAACACACAAGGACGTCACCAGTGCCATTCATGGACAAACTCTATGGAGATACCAACAGCCTTAGGCTGACCAATTGAAACATACTCAAGTTGACGTCCGAAAGTGTACGAACAAGGAGAAACAATCCGATGATTAGGAAATTTTATGAGGATGATCTCGAGTCATCCACAATGGAAGTTAGCGGGAATAGAAAAAGGGGACGGGGGGGGGGGGGGGGGGGGGGGGAAACATGGTTGGAAGTGACAACACATTATAAAATGCATGACCCCACCCGGCCGCAAAGCGTGCACCGGATCTGAGTATCGATAAGCAAATACGAGTCTGAAGTAGGAACTGTTGACATGAACCAGACAAGTGCCGGTGGAACAAGAGATGACATGAACCAGAATAGTGCCAGTGGAACAAGAGATGACATGAACCAGACAAGTGCCAGTGGAACAAGAACCAGACAAGTGCCAGTGGAACTAAAGATGACAAGAACCAGACAAGTGCCAGTGGAACAAGAGATGACAAGAACCAGACAAGTGTCAGTGGAACAAGAGATGACATGAACCAGACAAGTGCCAGTGGAACAAGAGATGACAAGAACCAGACAAGTACCAGTGGAACAAGAGATGACATGAACCAGACAAGTGCCAGTGGAACAAGAGATGACAAGAACCAGACAAGTGCCAGTGGAACAAGAGATGACATGAACCAGACAAGTGCCAGTGGAACAAGAGATGACAAGAACTAGACAAGTGCCAGTGGAACAAGAGATGACAAGAACCAGACAAGTACCAGTGGAACAAGAGATTACATGAACCAGACAAGTGCCAGTGGAACAAGAGATGACAAGAACCAGACAAGTGGCAGTGGAACAAGAGATGACAAGAACTAGACAAGTACCAGTGGAACAAGAGATGACAAGAATCAGACAAGTGCTAGTGGAACAAGAGATGACAAGAACCAGACAAGTGCCAGTGAAACAAGAGATGACAAGAACCAGACAAGTGCCAGTGGAACTGTCACGTAGCGTTTAAAGGATAAGAGAATTATTTAGAGGAAATAATAGATCTGATGTGGAAGATTTGGCTCAAGGAATCCCTGCTGGGTTTTCCCACTTCCGAAGGGTGACGAAGAGGGTAAATTCTCCTAACTCGACAGGTCTGGAAAAGATTGTAAGGAGATATTTGGTCTCTCGCTACCGTCGTCCCCTTCTCAGTTATCTATTATTATTATTCTTTAAATTATATTATATTTTACGAGCCCCCCCCCCCTCCCTTATAAAGGAAGATAAACATAGACAATATTCAACATCTAATGGAAGGAACAAAGCGTGGGGTACAGTATATACACCCAATTGGTTTATTGCAATAAAGTGAATAGATGGTGAATGATAGTATTGTCGATGGAATTAGTGTCTGCTGTATGTATTATGTGTCTCACAATTCAAGTGTTTTTCATCATGGATGACTAAACTAGGCATTGATGTAGTGAGGTTCCTTTTTCGTGGACTTAGCTTTTCAGCCCCTGGCTGATAGTGAAGTGTGGTTAGTTCTCCGGTCTCCTGACGTTGCCCCGGTAGGTCTTGAATGGTTCGGATTTGCCTTCTCTGTGCTCGACTCCGTATTCTGCGCTGAGATTGGACTGTCGTGCAAGGCTCCACCATAGACTACTCAAAGATGGACGCTAACCCGCAATTAGACACGTGGCTTCAGTGCTTTTAATGCGAGAATTCGCCGATAATTGGGTTAGACCTAGCTGTCTCAAGGGTTCCGGGCAAGTGAAGAATGCTCGTGTTGCCGCCTTTTAGCGGGTCATTTCCGCTTGGACACGTGATCCATAGCGTGCATCATGTGACATTAGCGTCAAATAAACGCTCCAATCAATAGCGTTAAAAGTCACGTGGGGTCTTCCTAAAGTGGCATAAACTGGTTTTATCAGCTTAAGCAGTCTTAAATTAAAACAGGTTCCTAGCTACCGAGGTCATTGGTCAACAATGACGTCGTATCTAAAAATAGCGAGGAGAAAATACTGAATGCTAGGAGAATTTCCGCCAGTGACAATTCCCGGGACTTTGCGATCATGCATTGAGGATGAGAAAAAAAACGATGTCACGTAAATAATAAAAAAAATGAAGAGAAGATTGGGCAAGTTGTCACACAAGCCCCTCCTCAAGTTTGACGTTCCGTCCAACTCCTCTTGTCCTGTCTTCCTCTTCTTTTCCAGTTTCTCATATCTCCTCGGTTGCGTCCGGATGTCTGCTCAAAAAATCTGCCCCTACGTTGTTCTTCCCAGGTATGTATTCTATGTGAAAGGAATATGGCTGCAACAGGAGTGACCATCTCATAAGCCGGGCATTAAGGTTCTTCGACGCTGCAAGAAATATCAACGGTTGGTGATCACACTGCACCATGAACTTTTTCCCGTATAAATATGGTTGAAACTTCTGCACAGCCCATATTAGCGACAGACATTCTCGTTCGATGGTAGAGTAGTTCTGTTCAGCAGGGTTCAATTTCCTACTAGCATATGCGATGGGGAATAGAGTTGCAGAAGGTCTATCACTAGGCTGCAGGAGAGTGGCTCCTATCCCTATATTGCTAGCATCTGTTCGCAGCGTAAAGTTCAGAGTTAAGTCAGGCAGTCGCAGAATTGGCCTAGCTGTGAGTTTCTCCTTCAGCAGCGTGTAGGCATTTTCGCACTCCGCTGTCCAGGTTACTTTGTCCGGGTTCCCATTCTTGGTTAATGCGGTCAATGGCGCACTCAGGGTATTAAAATCTTTAATATATCTCTGGTAGAAGCCACATAGAGACACAAATGACCTTACATCCTTTTTAGTCTGGGGTCGTGGGGGCCCGCTGTAACTTCTCAATATTACGCGCATCTGGGAACATGCATCCATGCGAGATAGTGTGTCCCAGGAATTCTAGTTGCTCGCAGGCAATTTGACATTTTGTAGGGCGAGCGGTGAGTCCTGTTTCTCTAAGTCTTTCGAAGAGTAGGGAAACTGCGTCCAGGTGCTCCTCAAAGGTGTTCGTGGCAATAAGTATGTCGTCCATGAAATTACTTATCCCAGGGTGGTTCAGGGGTTCCAGTAGCTTCCTCATCATACGAGTAAAGACGCTTGGGGCGTTGCTTAGCCCAAATGGCAATACATTAAACTCGTAATGGCCTTCAGAAGTACTAAATGCTAACATATGTCGAATTTCCTCTTTTACCGGGATCTGGTAGTACCCTTTGCTAAGGTCTATCTTCGAAAAGTATCGTGCTCTACTCAGCTTGGTGAAAAGCTGATTCTGATCCGGTAAGGGCTCCGCTTGAAATTCCGTTACAGCGTTGAGCCTTCGGTAGTCTATGCAGAGGCGATGTTCTCCTGTGGATTTTCTAAGCAACACTACACTCGCACTATAAGGCGACTCTGATTTTGAGATAATATTTTCCTTAAGCAGGTACTCGATTTCCTCACTCAATGCCTTTGCTTTAGCATAAGGAACAGGATAGTTCTTAACTCGTACCGGGGCGAGGTCTGTTAGCTTCATATCAAATTCTATCAGGTTGGTCATGCCAGGTTTATCCGTGAGTGTACTAGGGTGTTTTCTCAACAACTGTTGAACCCGTGCCTGCTGATCCTCCGTTAAAGTTGAACTAATCTGAACATCTTGATGAGTTTCGCACTGACGAAGAGGGTATTCACAGGAGATCAGGGGTTCTGCCTCAGTTTCCGTCGCAATAGCCAGTGTCAGGAAATGTGCTGGTTCTGCACCTGGTCTTTCATAATATCGCTTCAGCAGGTTTATGTGGTAAATTTTCTGCTTCCCCTTCATGGCAATCTTGTAATTGGTGCGCGACATTTTCTCAACAATTTTATATGGACCTCTCCACCCGATTTGCAATTTATTATTGCTACTGGGCAGGAGTAATAATACCTGTTCTCCTACTTCTAGCTCCCTATCCTTCGCAGTGCGGTTGTAGTAACGCGCATGTTTACGACGGGCACGGCGTACATTTTCCTTTGCCAGTTCCCATCCTGTTTTAAGGCGTTGGGTCAACTCCTTCACGTATTGGGATGCAGAGGTGACCATCTCATCAGCTTTATCATCTGTCCAAGTACGTAACAGTGCCTCTAAAGGTCCTTTTATAGGTCTACCAAACAGCAATGTGGCAGGAGGCATCCCAGTAGAATTGTGGGGTACTTCGCGGTAAGCAAATAGTGCTGCGGGTAAGTATTGATCCCAGCTCTCTGGTTTTTCCTGCGCAAGTTTCCGAAGGATGGAAATAAGGGTCCCGTTAAACCGCTCCACCTGGCCATTTGCCTGGGGGTGGTAGGGAGAGGTGTGGATATGTCGGGCCTGAAATATCCTAAACACTTCCTCGGTGAGTTTTCCTCGGAATTGGGAACCATTATCTGTCAGGATCTGTGACGGAAACCCTAGCCGAGTAAATATGGTGAGCAGAGCCTCAGCAACATGCTTAGAATCACAGGCGGGCATAGCAATTGCCTCTGCCCACATGGAGCAACAATCCACTAACGTGAGTATATAACTGTTTCTCTTTTTGCTACGAGTAAGTGGACCCACAATATCCACCGCTACTCGTTCGAAGGGTGTGCCCAAGATTGGCATTTCTCCCAGAGTGGCTGGGGCCGTCCAGTGTTTCGGCGCTGTCCTCTGGCACTGCGGGCATGATTTCACATATCTCTGGATATCGGCGTTGATACCTGGCCAATAATAATGACATGAAATACGCTGAATCGTGGCACTTATGCCCATGTGGCCACTAAACGGAAGGGCATGGCCCATTTCTAGGACCTGGGCTCGGTATGCTGATGGAACCACAAGTTGCCCATGTTCCTGTCCTCCATTTCCTGCTTTCCGATGCAACAGCCCATTTTTCTTGTAGAAGTCTCCCTTTTGGAGAGGAGTGTGCGCTCTCGGTAGTTTTTTGTAGCAGGGTGCTAGAGATTGATCCTTCGTTTGTGCCTTTTTTAATTCCTCAGGAAGGATGTTGGGTGGGGATTCCAACTCCGTATTCCGTTTGGCCTGTCCTCTAGTGGTGACAGCCGCCACAACCAGAGGGTGAATGGGTTCTCCCAAGAACACATACCTACACCCTAAGATCAAGGGATAAATAGGGTCGTCCAAGATCGCTGCACTGATTTCCCCAGTCACATATTTTGATTTGACCTTAATCTTGGCTATGGCCAAACGCATAGGTGCTGCACTTTTAGTAGGTCCTTGTATTTCTATAGTGTCTTCTGTCATCTGGTCAGGCTTGACTAGGGATGCACAGACAACTGCGTCGAATGCAAGGCCTGTATCATAAAGGCAGGTCACCTCTTGGTCATTTACGAGGACTGTCTCAACGACCGGGGGATGTCGGGGTTTGTCCAGAGGTATTTCCGGTCCATTTCCCCTTGCGGCACTTTTACGTAAGCAGGCAGCATGATGAGGTGGGTTTTTCCGGTTGCACTCCTGCGTATTGTGGGTGATGGTTCTACAGTGCTTACACCATTTTTCCCCTTGCCTCTGCTGCTGGAAATTAGATCTCTGAGTAGTCTTGTAGTCTGGCTTGTCATGCTTTTTGAAGTTAGTATACGGTGGTTTCACTTGGGGGTCCATGTGTGACTGAGCGGTCTGTCTAGGTACGTAATCTGGTTGTTTCCGTCTGGGTGGTGGATTCTCTGATAGTGCTGCCTGATATCGTTCCGCTAACTGGACTATGGATTCTAAAGTGCTGGCCCCATTCTCTGTCAGGAATCTTCTCATGTCGGAAGTCATGGTGTCCTTCAGTTGTTCGATCATGACCATTTCCTTCAGGCCTTCCCAATCATGAGTAAAATTCCCTAGGGCACCCCACTTCTCCACGTAGGAATCCAGTCTCGCAGCAAACTGAGCAAAGTTCTCTCCGACTTCCCTCCTAGAGTTACGGAACCTCTTCCTATAGGCGTCAGCATGTAGCTCATAACGAACCAATAGTGCCTTTTTCAAAGAGTCGTAGTCATCCTGTAAACCTGGAGGAAGCTTGCTATACACGTCATAAGCAGTTCCTCTAAGCCCTTGCGACAGTTTCAGGTTCCATTTGCTCTTCTCCAAACCAAACGTGGTGGCAAACTTCTCAAATTTGTCGAGATACCTATCGATCGAGTCGGCTTGTTCCGAGAAAGCTTCAAATGGAAACGTCAAAGGTCCCAAAGTTGACATGAGTGAGGATGGCAAAGGTCCGGTGCCCCCTGCGTGCAAGGAAGGCATATCATCTGACCGTGGCGATAGGTTGCCTGAGGAGGTAGATGCGGTCGCACCGGCTACTGGTTCAACTCTTTGAGCTTGTCCCTGCATCTCTAACTGCTTCATCTTCAATGCATGCTCGCGTTCATCTCTCTCGCTTCTTTCTCTAGCGTCTACAGCTTTTATCCTCTCATCTATTTCTGCTAACTTTATTCGCTCTTCTCTTTCAGCTTTCGCTGTTTCTCGAGCGTAATACTTATCAGTCTCGACACTGACATAATTTGCAAGGTCCACCCCACTATAACCTAGATCTCGACCGGCCTCCCCTAGTGCTGCCTTAAGCTTAACTATTTCAGCCATCTTTTGCAGTTAAAGTCCACACTGAGTAAGCTAGTGCTACCTTCCAATAGTATTTCTAGCAACAAGTAAATACTAATTATTTATCCGACTGCTGTAGAATGAAATTACTACAGTTATGGAGACTTAAGGTCTGTAATTCAATGAAATACAAAATCAAGAACTAACTTAATTAAACACAACATATATAAAGGGATTCACCAATCAATGCCTGAATTTCTAGAAAAAATGTTTTCTGTCTTTCTAGAGCTCACTGTGTGAAAATACATGTGTTAAAATGGTATACTGTAATGACTGAATGGATGATACTATCCCAGAGGTATGATAAAATACATAAGTTCAAATCCCGGACCGAGACACCAGTGTCACGTAGCGTTTAAAGGATAAGAGAATTATTTAGAGGAAATAATAGATCTGATGTGGAAGATTTGGCTCAAGGAATCCCTGCTGGGTTTTCCCACTTCCGAAGGGTGACGAAGAGGGTAAATTCTCCTAACTCGACAGGTCTGGAAAAGATTGTAAGGAGATATTTGGTCTCTCGCTACCGTCGTCCCCTTCTCAGTTATCTATTATTATTATTCTTTAAATTATATTATATTTTACGAGCCCCCCCTCCCTTATAAAGGAAGATAAACATAGACAATATTCAACATCTAATGGAAGGAACAAAGCGTGGGGTACAGTATATACACCCAATTGGTTTATTGCAATAAAGTGAATAGATGGTGAATGATAGTATTGTCGATGGAATTAGTGTCTGCTGTATGTATTATGTGTCTCACAATTCAAGTGTTTTTCATCATGGATGACTAAACTAGGCATTGATGTAGTGAGGTTCCTTTTTCGTGGACTTAGCTTTTCAGCCCCTGGCTGATAGTGAAGTGTGGTTAGTTCTCCGGTCTCCTGACGTTGCCCCGGTAGGTCTTGAATGGTTCGGATTTGCCTTCTCTGTGCTCGACTCCGTATTCTGCGCTGAGATTGGACTGTCGTGCAAGGCTCCACCATAGACTACTCAAAGATGGACGCTAACCCGCAATTAGACACGTGGCTTCAGTGCTTTTAATGCGAGAATTCGCCGATAATTGGGTTAGACCTAGCTGTCTCAAGGGTTCCGGGCAAGTGAAGAATGCTCGTGTTGCCGCCTTTTAGCGGGTCATTTCCGCTTGGACACGTGATCCATAGCGTGCATCATGTGACATTAGCGTCAAATAAACGCTCCAATCAATAGCGTTAAAAGTCACGTGGGGTCTTCCTAAAGTGGCATAAACTGGTTTTATCAGCTTAAGCAGTCTTAAATTAAAACAGGTTCCTAGCTACCGAGGTCATTGGTCAACAATGACGTCGTATCTAAAAATAGCGAGGAGAAAATACTGAATGCTAGGAGAATTTCCGCCAGTGACAATTCCCGGGACTTTGCGATCATGCATTGAGGATGAGAAAAAAACGATGTCACGTAAATAATAAAAAAAATGAAGAGAAGATTGGGCAAGTTGTCACAGGAACAAGAGATGACAAGAACCAGACAAGTGCCAGTGGAACAAGAGATGACATGAACCAGACAAGTGCCAGTGGAACAAGAGATGACAAGAACCAGACAAGTGCCAGTGAAACAAGAGATGACAAGAACAAGACAAGTGTCAGTGGAACAAGAGATGACAAGAACCAGACAAGTGCCAGTGGAACAAGAGATGACAAGAACTAGACAAGTGCCAGTGGAACAAGAGATGACAAGAACCAGACAAGTGCCAGTGGAGCAAGAGATGAAAAGAACCAGACAAGTGCCAGTGGAACAAGAGATGACAAGAACCAGACAAGTGCCAGTGGAACAAGAGATGACAAGAACCAGACAAGTGCCAGTGGAACTAGAGATGAGAAGAAGGCTCTGGTGATGGATTGAACAAACTGAGTAAACCTCTTAATAGTATTAGAAGGTAGTCCTTAT
Source organism: Oreohelix idahoensis (assembly GCA_024509875.1). Lineage (NCBI taxonomy): Eukaryota > Metazoa > Mollusca > Gastropoda > Stylommatophora > Oreohelicidae > Oreohelix > Oreohelix idahoensis. Next base: position 657,427 of record JAMPIV010010383.1, on the reverse strand, counting down.
TCTGGAATACCCAAGGGTAAGAAAGGTAGAGAGAGACAGAAGAACATGTGTGAAAGATAACTGGTGATAGACATGAAAGGAATGAGAAAAAACATGGCAAGATCTTCAGCTGATGATACGGGAAAGGAATACTTGGAATCCGTTTACTAAAGGCCTATGTTTATTTGGGAGCTAAAGGTTATGAAGAACATTTAGCACGAAGCAACTGAAAGTAAAATAGAAAGCTGTAACAGGCATGCTCTGAGAAAATGAAAGCATAAAAAAAAGTGTCGCTATTGTTAACCTTAACGCTAAACCTGACCCTATTTTCCACAAAGATGGCATATGTCCAGTGAACTGTGATTCAATCAAACCTGTGTAAAAGCCCAAATCCGTGGTTTGATGTAAGTTCTCGGTATCGGACACTTTGCGGTGCTCTTTAATGCGAGAACATTGAACCTGAAAATTATATTAAACCAAAAACAGAACACTGTTGTTGCAAATTAGTTTATCTAACTGCTTTGAATCTTCTCCAACTAGAATTATACGTGGTTCGCAACTTGACGGCTGCTCCTGTCGCTTCTGACGCCATTATGTTGTCATGGCTGCCACCAGAACAGGCCAATAAGGTAGTAGCTTACACTATCTTGACACAATTAGCCAATGGGAAAGGCAGACAGAGAAAAGATGTTGCTAATAAAGAGATGCTGGAATACAAAGTAGGAAACCTTCGACCACATCTTTTGTACAGCTTTAGGGTTCAGACGATGCAGGTAATGTGCTCTTTTCTACATCAGTATTTTAAGAACCTTCACGGGAGTCTCCGAAGAGACAAAGAAAAAAGAGGGCTAGCCTTGAGACAGAGTGGAGTTAACACAAGGGTCGGCAAAAGGAAGATCTTTATATACCATTAAATCCCGGGATGATTTGGCAGAAGGCGACAAATGTAGAGGTACCGTCACGTGCTGGCCTTCAAAGCGTATATACACTGCCTAACCAGCGCAGATGCGAAAAAAGAAACAGTCGTGCGACCGCAGCTAAGGTTCACAGATGTGTTCCACAAGAGACATGAAAGCACTGGACACAAATCCAGCGACCTGAGAGGATGAAGCTGCCGATCGCACCAAATGGCGATGCTTTCTACGATGCCACCTTAGATTATCAGAAAAGATGCTCTCGTAACAAGAAGAAGAGAAAAGAACACGCCCAAAGAACACCAGAGGAAAATTAAAAAAAAAAAAAAACAGCTGAGGACTATCATCTCAGAGGCGTATTCCCATAATCAGTTATGACTGAAGGGGGCTACTAAGTGACAAAGTGGGGAAAGACAAATAATTTCAAAGCTAGACAAATGTAACGAAAGGTTTTTATGAGTATAGTTGTCAGTAGTAGTTACTGATAGAACAGAAGAATTCTGTCTGAAAAGAATGAAGCCCCAGTGTCAGAGAAGAGCACTGGTATATACAAGTGGATTGATATAAGTCTTGGGCCTGACCATGAAGGACATGTCACAGAGAGCTGAAATTGTGTATAGTGTTTATTCCTTTTCAATATAGCCACCGTCTGAATTGACACACTTCTGCCATCTCTGCTTGACCTTGAAAAGACCTTGGGAGTAGAACACCATATTTTTCAAACTAAACCAGTCATCACATGCCAGTATAACCTCTTCATCGTTGTCAAAATGATTTCCTTTTAGCTGTTTTTTAAGATTTGGGAATAGAAAAAAGTCTGATGGAGCAAAATCTGGAGAATATGGTGGGTGTGGAAGAATTTCACTATTCAAATCGTTGGCTGCTAGCTGCACAAGCCGTGCTTTGTGAGAGGGCGCGTTGTCTTGAAGCAAAGGACGATTTTGAGTGCGCGTTATCCCTCGTTTCCTGGCCACAACCTTTCTTAGTTTGGTGAGAAGATCTGCATAGTACTGTCCATTAACTGTGTTGCCACGAGACAGATAATCTTTCAAAAGGACACCTTTGCCGTCCCAAAAAACAGTCAGCATCACTTTTCCTGCAGATTTCTGCGCTCTCGGCTTGACAGGTGTTGGGAAGCCCGGGGTTGTCCATTGCATGCTGGCAATGTTGGATTCGGGGTCATAATGGTGTACCCAAGTCACATCTACTGTCACCATGGTCTCCAAAACATTTTTTGACTGACACTTTTTGAGCAACTGTTGACAGCAATTTACCCTCGTTTACTTCTGTTCACGTGTCAACAGTCGCGGAACCCAGCGTCCACACACTTTTCTCATGTTCAGTCTGTTGTGTAAAATTCTATAAACTGTTCTTTCATTTAGTTTTACTCTACTAGCTATCTCCACAATTGTCATTTTTCGATCCTGGTCAATGATTTTCTTCACTCTTGTTGCATTTTCATCGTTGCACTCTGTGGCTGGTCTACCAGACTTGGCAGATCAGCAACATTTGAGCGGCCGCACTTAGACTGTTGACACCAGTTTTTTTACCGAAGTATATGAAGGACAAGAATCACGAAACACTGGTTCCATCTCCCTGTGTATTTCTGTAGGTGTTTTTCCCTGAAACATCATAAATTTTATCACAGCTCTGGCCTCCTTCTTTTCCATTGTTTTGTCAAATCTTTGGAGCAGCAGATCCGGTCAATAGGGTACATTGCGCCGTGCACCGTAGCGGGAAAACCCATTGAGGAAACAAACGCATACTTCACACATTTAGTGCAAATATGATGAACTTTAAATGTGCCAAGTTTCATCTTCCTCCTGTGACTCCTTCATGGTCAGGCCCAAGACTTATGTCAATCCCCTTGTAGTCACGGCTGTGAAGGTCTCTGCTTCAGATAGTAATCAGATTAAAGTTAGAGCCTAAGATGCCACCTTCGCTAGTAACTAACCTATGGTAATCAACAATTCAGTAAAACTCAAAATGCAACTGATAAAGTGTAGTTTCTTGCAGTTTAATAGGGGACGTACACTTCGACATCACGATTACAGTCACTTGAACAGGTTGGCAAAAAATCATCGTATACTTGAAAAATGGGTGACAATATCAGATGTACATTTATGTGGCATGTAAATATAATGGAACGATAGTAGGCAAGCACTCAATATTCCGGTTTAAGGTGGATACATAATCATGAACAATGGTTCACTGTCAGAACCTTCTCCTGGCTAAGTTTCTCAAGCCGTAAATTCATCAAATGTTTATAGCAACAATGTTAAACCACAGTAGTGGGTTTTCATAATATATAGATCTCTGTACCATCATCAGATAATAGGACCTTTTCTGTTCTCCGACGATGATCCGCTTACAATGGCGGGATCCAAAAAATGGCTCTCCTCCGTGAGCTTCGCTCACCCAGGATGAAAAATTATGAAGCAGAATTAATTCGTTATTCATCCATAAATGTCCTCATTGGGCTTCTATACATTTCTGCTATCAATAAGGCTGATTACATCAAGTAATCTAGTGCTGCTAGATAACACGTCATCTTCATCTGTAGTCAATAGTCCTAGATGTACGATAATACGTCTCCCATCTAGGCTTAGCAAAAAAGTTCAGCAAAAAAGGTTTTGGTTTTACCTGGCTTTAGGAAAACACACACTAGCGAATAACGCACGCCATTCCTTGGCGTTAATAATGAACATTAGGAGAATCTCTGATACTACAGTCATACAGAGAAACAATCTCCTTCCTAGAATAAATCACAGAGATCAATCTTTAGACATTCTAATCGACCAGCCCATAGTAGCGACGACATGACAGCAGCTTCTCTGTCGACACCCCAAATCGACGCATGCGCAGAAATGCCTTTGACCCCAGAGTTCAGCTAAAAAAATAGACCGACATAGAAATACAAAGATACAAAGATATAAGACCGAATCACCTTAGATAGTCAAGGAATAAATATAAATTCGGGCCATAAACATTTTAAGCAAGACCAATCTGTATCTGGCCATACCAGACGCAAAATGACGTAAATCTAGTATTCATACGCCAGATTGTGACACAAGAAAAGATAACCCATATAACCGAATATAACATCGATCAATCAGGGTTATTGCCCTTAGACTAAGAATCATTGATTCTCAAATAACTACTTTTCATCAGACAAATAGTTATACTTTACATTTGTATGCCTACCAACAGTAATCTGTGCGTCACAGACTACCACACAAAAGAATCTGTGCGCAACATACTACCACACCCCACGGAAAAAAAAAATGAAAATCATTTTTTTTTTCATCTGAGAGCAACATACAATAGGCTCACAACGCACAAATAATGCGCAGATGAGAAATATCAGGAATTTATAACGCCAAATTAAGGCAATGTCGAAATATAGATCGACAGGCGAGAATATATCTCAACATCTCAGAGAAAGTATCTCCCTAAGTATAAATATTTTCAGGGAGGTGTCACCAACGCATACTACAATATTAGCAATGACACAGTGTATACATTAATTTCAATCACAATTTCATATTAAGTACTATAAGTTCATGATTGACAAAAGAAAAATCATCAAAAGAGTAGCGGTGAATATACATTAGTGAACCGCTAAGTGTTTATACAATCACTATATCATATATTACAAATGTGTACATATTTTGATATAGAAAAGAACTGTTGTAGAGTTAGACACATTAAAAAGTCCAAGATTTAACAGTTAGGTGGTATCATGTTGAGATCTACCATCACAACGAGATCTATCAAAATTCTTATCTCTGTTGAGCCCATTGCTCTTATTTGAACACCAGTTAACATAGTTATAATTGTTATTTCTCTTCTGAACAAAATATCTATTTGATGGGTTTTGTTGTCCTGGAGAACAATTATTACAATGTTGATAACCTTTATGAAAGTTCTTATAGTCACTAGGACCAAAATGTTGAGGACAATTAAATTGCCTCCAGTTCTTTGAAGAAGAACTATTATCATATGGACGCGTTTGGTAATGTCCACAATCACGATAATCTCTCTTAGCTAAATTGCTTTTATTTTTTTCTGTGTCACTGTGCTTAATAGGTACATCGTACTGTCTGAGCTGAGTACGATGGGTACTAACAGTTTTGTTTTCTTTTACCAACTTATCAGGAATCTGAAAATTCGATGCACGGTTTCCCTGAGGAATCTTATCATGACACTTATCAAAGTCCTCACCGTGATCCAAACTTGATTTACCTTTGTTGGCCTCACGCCAACTCCCATTAGAGGCAGTATCGTTATTCCGTGGGAAACCATATTTTCCACGAAAAGATTTGTTCACATATTGCTTAGTGTTACTATGAGCATTGAGTGCCTGTCGCTGGCTCTTTGCATTAGCAACATGTTGACCATCATGTTTATGTTTCAGTCTATCCACCTTGGTAGTAGATAACACATTATTGTATAAAACAATATCTAATAAACTGTCAACTCTTTTACGAAGTTTTGTAACTTCCACCTCTGCCATAGCTTTCTCTCTAGTAACAGCTTTGTATATTCTTTCGTTGGTTTTAATTTTTCTGTCATAATCCAACCTTATGTCTTGTAACTGAGAAATAAGAGTCTTCTCTTTAGCCATACTATCTTTAAGATCTTTTCTCAACTTTGTCGTCTGAGACGTATTTTCTAAGACCTTAGCCTTCTCCTCAACAAGTTCAAGTTTGAGTGCTTCCATAGCACTATGATGAGTAGTCATAAGTTCATCAACTTTCTCATCCTTTACCTTATTCGCTCTCAACTGTGTCAACTCTAGTTGTAGTGACTGCATCTCAACCCTTAATTTCTCATTGTCCATTTTGACTTGTTTCAAGTCCCCGGTGCAAGCATTGTCTTTACAATACTGCTCGTATTGAGCCAAGCTCATATCACTTTCTAACCACTGTTCATATTTAGAAAAACCCATCTCATCTTCAAATTCCTTTTTTCTCATTCATTTGAGATTGTTTTAATTTCTTCTCACGAGGAAGAGCTAATGTTTCTATAATTTTCCACAGTAGTTTTAAATCAAGCGTGGAAAAGCTCACCTTATCTACTTGATTATCCAACATCTCTTTTAATGAGGTCACTTCATTCTCTAACTCTTTCTTCTGACTAAGAGAAGAGTCATAGACTTTCTTATTATCTTCTATCAACATCATCATTTTATCCTTTAATATTGTATTTTCAGAATTCATTGCTGATAACTTATCAGTAAGAGCTTTCTTATCACTTTGAAGCTCATTTATCTTTTTTTTTTCAGCTCCACAGCTAAGAGTTTATCTTCATGTTCTCTTTGCCGCTGTTCAGCTTCTTTGTCTAATTTTTTTATTTTCAGCTTCTCTGTCTAGCTGCATTTGCATCTTTTTTTCTTCTTTTGTTTTTCCATCTCCATCTGGAATTTTCTTTCATCTGCCTGCATCTGAAATTTTCTTTTTTCTATCTCCATTTTACCTTTTACGTATTCTCGTAACTCCTCAGTAGACATACCCAAGGAACATGCCCGTTCAATGTAGCAATCCAAGAATTCGTTTACTTCCTCATTAGTCATTCCAAAGGATTTTCCCTGTTCAATGTAGGAATCTAAGAATTCTTTTATTTCCTTAGTAGTCATACGAAAGTATTTCTTTTCGACCCAAAAATACAAACTAGACATTGTGTCTGATAATCTGAGATCAGTAACCTGAAATAATAATATAATTTATTTCAAAGTAAATGAAAGCAAGTTTTAATAAACTTGAATAACCAGCTCCCTTTATCCCAATCTCTGTGGGAGACAAGCCTTTAATAAGGTCTTGTATACTCACTTGTATAATAATAATAATAATAGTAATAAACTACCAGTTTATTCTATACCACAAGTGTACTACACAGCTAGTAGTGTATGATCAAATATACCTTAAATAGCGTATGTCAACCAACAACATAAACAAAGGACAATCAAGAAAGACAACATGGAAACATTCGCAGAAATCAAATAAGTTAAATAGGAAAACTGAAGAAAATAATCACAGAACCTGTGATGACAACCGCGAGGAAATAAACAACACAAATGACGTCACAGTGTATAAATATAAAGTTGTATAGAACTAAATGACAGGAAAGATGAGACCTACAAATACAAACAAATCAAAACAAAACTAAAGAACAGAAAAAATATTACAAAAACAACGAAGAAAAAACAACACGTCATCACAACTAACAACAATAGCAACAAATTGTCGCTAGCAAATTTTCAATTAAGAAAATTTGCGCCTACAGAACACTAATATAAGCCCTCTATGACGTGGGAAATCTTATATTAGCCACCTTACCCAACCGCCCACAGACATATACACAACACTATAACATGTAATACTTAAACATAAATACATATATGTCATATAATGTAATATAATGTGTTGCACGGAAGGCTCAGATGTTATCACACAATAGTATTATAATTTACTAATAATTCATTCTGGCTTTAACTATTACAAAGTTCAATATAGAGCAGAACACCAGAAGATCCACCGTTGAAATATAAGCACTTCTCGCTAACACAGTTAATACTTGCAAATACCCTGCTGTGCAATGATGTCTGTTCTAACACAAATGTCAACAAGCGCTGACCTAGTTACTGCCTCTGCTTGACAGGTCAGGTCACGTAACGAAACTGCTGACTAGCTGACATCGACTGTAGACTTGTAATGCTGGTGTTTATGTGTGTCGTATGCGTCCGCAGGAAACGATCTGGTATCAGTAGCTGACTTCTGGCAATGTCCACTGTGCAGGTTAGACCCAGAAATCTGGCCTACCACATTGATAAAGCGTAGTTTCTTGCAGTTTAATAGGGGACGTACACTTCGACATCACGATTACAGTCACTTGAACAGGTTGGCAAAAAATCATCGTATACTTGAAAATGGGTGACAATATCAGATGTACATTTATGTGGCATGTAAATATAATGGAACGATAGTAGGCAAGCACTCAATATTCCGGTTGTCTATCGTCTCATGTTTCACCTGACTAATCGCGTCAGTTAAGGTGGATACATAATCATGAACAATGGTTCACTGTCAGAACCTTCTCCTGGCTAAGTTTCTCAAGCCGTAAATTCATCAAATGTTTATAGCAACAATGTTAAACCACAGTAGTGGGTTTTCATAATATATAGATCTCTGTACCATCATCAGATAATAGGACCTTTTCTGTTCTCCGACGATGATCCGCTTACAATGGCGGGATCCAAAAAATGGCTCTCCTCCGTGAGCTTCGCTCACCCAGGATGAAAAATTATGAAGCAGAATTAATTCGTTATTCATCCATAAATGTCCTCATTGGGCTTCTTTACATTTCTGCTATCAATAAGGCTGATTACATCAAGTAATCTAGTGCTGCTAGATAACACGTCATCTTCATCTGTAGTCAATAGTCCTAGATGTACGATAATACGTCTCCCATCTAGGCTTAGCAAAAAAGTTCAGCAAAAAAAGGTGTTGGTTTTACCTGGCTTTAGGAAAACACACACTAGCGAATAACGCACGCCATTCCTTGGCGTTAATAATGAACATTAGGAGAATCTCTGATACTACAGTCATACAGAGAAACAATCTCCTTCCTAGAATAAATCACAGAGATCAATCTTTAGACATTCTAATCGACCAGCCCATAGTAGCGACGACATGACAGCAGCTTCTCTGTCGACACCCCAAATCGACGCATGCGCAGAAATGCCTTTGACCCCAGAGTTCAGCTCAAAAAATAGACCGACATAGAAATACAAAGATACAAAGATATAAGACCGAATCACCTTAGATAGTCAAGGAATAAATATAAATTCGGGCCATAAACATTTTAAGCAAGACCAATCTGTATCTGGCCATACCAGACGCAAAATGACGTAAATCTAGTATTCATACGCCAGATTGTGACACAAGAAAAGATAACCCATATAACCGAATATAACATCGATCAATCAGGGTTATTGCCCTTAGACTAAGAATCATTGATTCTCAAATAACTACTTTTCATCAGACAAATAGTTATACTTTACATTTGTATGCCTACCAACAGTAATCTGTGCGTCACAGACTACCACACAAAAGAATCTGTGCGCAACAGCAACAATATAAAATTGATAGGTCAGAGGAATACAATTACTGAATCATTTATTATGTACATCTATCTTTGGTTTTCTTCTTGTGAAAATATGGATGATGAAAAATGATGAAATTGGATGAATATAAGATTAATTACACAATTATTCAAAAGTTGAGTTGTAATTATTAATTAGACAAAAGGTCCTTGATGTAATCTTCAAAATAAACAGGATATTCTTTCAATTTCCTTAACTAACATGTCACTTGTCTTGCCTATCTCCTAGAACAGTTTTTAAAAAAAAACGGATTTGCCTGGTTCTACGTCTGTTTTGACACCTGTCTATTGTACATCGTCCTTTACGACAATGCGTGAAGAAAAACGGTGGCTCTATTCTTTGTTAATGTTTTGATTACCAGGATTTTCACGGGCATTTTCAAAGTATACCTAAGTCAAGGAGTTATGACCCTTAAGGCACTTTTCAATAATCAAATATATAATACAACTGCAACAATAATTTATTTCTCGTTTATTTTGAACTTTGTCGACCATGCAGCTCTGAAACTATCTTTGGAACTACAAATCTGCAGCAATCTATCTTTTATCATACAAATTGAATCCAGTCCTGTCATCTTAAGGCGGTTTGCGTTGCACTATGTTGTGCGCCTGGCGGCCCAGTGCATCCGTCTTCAGCATGCATTTATTTGGGACTGCTTCCCTAGCCTCTGGTTTTCCGCAAACTTCCTAATATGGAAGTTTGAAGGCGAACGAGGAAGAAGAAGCAGAATCCCGTCCGCAACAACTCAACAGATTGTAGTACTCAAGATGTTATGGTCCCCGTTGACATTCTCCCTCCTCCCCAGCTGAGAGGTCTGCGGGCGTATTATCCACGTCACTGCTTTCTAGAATAATTTTTGTCAAGTTAACAAGTCTGCCACCCAAAGTTCCACTTGCAACTTACTAGCATCTGGCATGGTTTTTCGGTCGCTCTTAACGATAGCTTTGTGGTCAGTCTTTGTCTCACAATAAACTTCAGAAATGTAGATCACCAGAGACATGCCACTGTCTCACTATCCTTTTGTGTGTGTGTGCGACCAAGGCTTTAGTTTGGCGGAACTTCGGTCCTCCGACCACTGTTTATTATCAGCGATATTATCAGCGTTTGATGCTACCTGGTCAACACCCTGACCCACTCCCACACGCTATTAAACACTATTAAACTGGGGCTGCTAGTGGGCTTACAGGCCATTGACCCAAGTTCTGGGGGCTCAACACTGTTGTTACCATACGAGACTCACGCTGTTCTGAAGTAAAAAAAAAAAAAAAAAAATTATTTCTAAATAAAGGAATTTTGACTTAGTTTTGGCGAGGGCTCTCCGTTGGACCTAGTCGGAAAGTCCGAGGATTTTCATAGGGCGTAGGCCCATGTCCGGACAATAAAGAGCTTGCGAGTCTGATGATGAACTGCGCTACCACCGAGACTTCGGGTATTTTAATCAGATAAATAGGAACACGGTAACGCTGATATGGTCACCCAGACACCGTGGCTTTTCGTGGATTCCTCGGAAATGTGCCCCGCGCAAATCACCAACAGATGTGAAACTAGAGTTGAAAACGAACAAAATGGGTTGCCATAAAGGGCTACATGCTTTGTGAAGAACAGTAGCTTTAAAGCCCATTCTTCATCTTTTTAATTATTTATTTTTTAAAGAGGAATTTTGGCGAGGCACGCCCTTTCAACCTAAACACAAAGACCGCCTGTTATATTAGGGCGCATGTCCAACTATAAAATGAAGGTCCTGGGTTAGATTCCAGGTAAGTCTATCACTTCTGTTGTTTTTCTGTTGTCTAGTCTTCTACTTCTTTATTTCTCACGAGTGCCTGAGACATACCTTTGTGTATTGTTTATTAACTGTTTACATCTCTTGGGTTTGTCTCCTTATTTGTTTATACGTTTGGGATCCAAAGATACAGCAATAGAGAATGCAGTCAGCGACTCATAGCTTGACTGCTTGCGTCAGGGTCAGCGAACCAGAGCTGACCAAGACCCTACTCCACCTCCACATGGTGGTCCTGGAAACAGGCTGCATCACTGCAGTCTGGCTGAGAGAGTAGGGATCGAAGAGGGAAGGCAAACCCGGTCCCCAAAAATGCCGTGCTGAAGTCGGATGTGCCGGCCGAAAGGCGCAGATACCGCAGCTCTGCTGTAAACAGACACAACGCAACCAACGTCCTTTCAGGATGAACGAGGAAGAAAAAGAATAAGTTTATACGTTTATCAAATATAAAATCCCTTGTGGAAACTCCGTAAAAATTTTCCAGTTTCTTGCTCAGAATAACCAAGCAACAGCTTTCTCAAATTTATTTATAGCATTTCAAATCTTTCGGACTGTAACCTCAAGCGAGAGGAGCTTCACGGCGTTAAGTCTAATTAAAACATATCTGCCATCAACTCACCAGAACCAATTAAACAGGTTGGCAATAATGTCAGTTGAACACGAAGTAATGAAGAGGTTGCCACGAAGTAATGAAGAGGTTGCCACCGAAGTAATGAAGAGGTTGCCACGAAGTAATGAAGAGGTTGCCACGTGTATAGTTCCCAATGGTCTCCTAAGTACAGGGGTTCTCAACCTTTTTTTGTTCATGGCCCCCTTCTGAGCCTCAGTTAACTCTGTGGCCCTCCTCATAGTTTCTGTTAGCTGAAAGAAGGTTCTTTACCATCTTACAGTGGCCCCCCTAAAAATATGGCATGGCCCCCTGGGGGACCAAATGGCTTACGTTGAGAACCACTGTCCTAGTAGACAAAGAAAGAAAAGGACTACTGGTGTGCATATGTCGTAAGGGACAACTAATGTAAGGTTGAGTTTGTATTGTTCGGGACCGAAGACGCAACAGCAGTGATAAATGCAGTCAGCGACCCATAGTTTGACTGTTTGCTTCAGAGCTGACCAGGACCGTACTCCACCTCCAAGTGGTGGTCCTGGAAACAGCCTGCACCACTCCAGTCTGGCTTAGAGAGTAGGGATCGAAGAGGCTAACCCGGTCCCAAAAATGCCATGCTGAAACCGGAAGTATCGGGCCGAACAGCGCAAATATCGCAGCTTTGTTGTCAACGGCAACACAACGTAACAAACGTTCTGTTCAGGACGAACGCAGAAGAAGAAAAAGAAGAGTGTGTATTGTTCATCTCGCTTATTTGTTTTTAAAATAATCTTTCATACTGGTTTGTTCGGCAGTCTTTCACTATAATACCTAACTTCTTGTTCTTTGGTCCTTGGCCACTGACTGATAACACTGACTAACAAAAAAAAATTTTTTTTTCTTTCTCTAACATTTCTATGTTTTTCTGGTCAATTTTAATGCGCTGTTTTTAAATCTGCAAACCGTTTTTCTCTATCAGGTCGGGATCTCTAGAAATACGCAATTGAAGTTTTTTAACAACGCATACAGTATTACAACATCATTTGTACAAGAAGTATAACAGTTATGTAGGCTTGAATTTCTTTGCAGTCGACTTTCGTCGGTGAATGGCATGTGGTACATCGCGATGAAGCATCCAACAATAATCGGCAAGCATGGTCACACTCCACCGTCCTTGATAACGTGACTCCATTACGGCGATATCTTGATGGAATCGTTCTCCATGTTCATCGCTGACTTCGCCAAGGTTGTCAGGGAAAAAGTCAAGATGCGAATCGAGCAAATGGATTTTGAGGGACATGTTACAGCCCATAATTCTGTATGCATCTATGCACTGCTTAACAATGTGCACATAGTCGACAGATTTGTGATTTCCCAGAAAGTTATCGACGATCGATTTGAATGCCATCCATGCGCGAAGTTCACTACCATTAACAAGTTCTCGAATTGTTTGTCTGCAATAACTTTCCTAATCTGACGTCCTACAAAGATACCTTCCTTTATCTTTGCATCGCTAATTTGCGGAAACTTTTCTCGAAGATAAGTGAAAGCTTTGCTCGTTTTATCTAACGCTTTTACGAAATTCTTCATAAGCCCCAACTTTATATGTAACGGTGGTAAAATGATGCTGTCTTTGTTACTAATGGCTCGTGTATTACATTTTTATGCCCGAGCTGCATACGATCCCTGATAGGCCACACCTTTCTTGCATAATGTTCCTGTCTGTTGCGGCTGTCCCATTCACATAGGAAGCAACAAAATTTAGTATACCCAGTCTGCATGCCCGTGAGAATGGCAATGACCTTTAGGTCGCCACAAATCCGCCATTGGTAGTCATTGTACTTTATTTTTGTCAAAAGTATAGCCATATTGTCATAAGTTTCTTTCATATGAACAGAGTAGGCGACTGGAATTGATGAAAATAAATTTCCATTATGCAATAACACGGCTTTTAGACTAGTCTTGGAAGAGTCGATGAAAAGTCGCCATTCGTTGACTATGTGCTCATGACCGAGGTGCACCATTAGACCTTTTACATCTTTGCAATAGCAAATGTCATCATCCATCTCAAAGTATTGAACAAGTTCTCTGTGTCTATGACGTAATTTAGATATCGGAGTATTGGGCGCTAAAAGATTCCATTCTTTGAGTCGCGAACCGAGTAATTCCGCTTGTCCTTTGGTGAGAGCGAGATCACGTATTAGATCTGAAAGTTCTGAATGGTTAATTAAGTGAACACCATCATTCACCGGTACATAATCCGAGTCAGAATTAGTTTCTAAAGCAGGTAAACTATCACTTTCTGATGGTTCATTCACGTCCAACGGATATTGTTCTGGTGGAACTGGGATCGGACACGTAATTGGATCATGAGGCACTGGTTTCGAAACCGATTCAATATTTGGATAAACCACAGACTTTCTAGTTTTAAAAGTGAAACCATATATATTTGTCAAGCAGAAGTAACAATCAGTAGCGTGATTTGTCGGTTCACGCCATATTACTGGCACTCCAAAAGGCATCGACGTATGCTTCGGCGATTTTCGTAACCAACCTGCCAATGTATTTGCACAAGTCGAACAAACTGCATTTGGCTTCCAAGATTTATTTGCATCATCAACTTTCGAATCGAAATAAAGTTCATATGCTTTCTTTAGCAATGGTGTAAAGTTTTTCTGGTGAACACGATCGGTAAAATATCCGCACACGTAACAGAACAGATCAGCCGAATTTCTACAACTTCTAGAAGCCATATTTCACTCAGAATTATTTCAAAATACAGTAACTATTTGAAATATAACGTAACATATGTCATGCATCTTTTAGCAGTATAAAAAGTAGAATTATTTTGCATTTTATTAATTTTTAAAAAGTTATATAGTAAAAATGAAACGGAGCAAATAACGGTTTCCCAAAAATATATTTATTCACAAATATCTTAAGAACCCGACGTGATAGAGATAAACGGATTTCAAATTTGAAATCAGCGCAAGAAACTGACCTACGAACACTTATTCTTAAATAAGAAAGAAAAATGTTGTTTGTCAGTGTAATCAGTAAATTAATATGAGACAAACATAAAGGTATGTTATCAGGCACTCGTAGGAAATAAAGAAGTAGAACCCTAGACAACAGAAAAACAACAGACATGAGTGGCTTACCCAGGATTCCAACCCTGGACCTTCCGTGCAACAACCCCGCCTAGCTATGCAAGCGAATCACACTATCCTCCCTGCCATCTACGCATCACCAAAAAATGATGCTTCGATGACAGGTCATTAGTGCGAACCGCAACACATAACACCGGAAGTTTACCATGGGCAGTTCAGCCTTTTAATGACAATCACTTCTGTTGTTCCCCTATTATACAGTATAGGCCAGTCCACACAAGACAAAGACCTTAAAATACTGTGTCCAGTAAATGATAGTAGACTTAGAACAGTAAGAACAGGACAGAGGGTAGGTTTGGTATTGTATAAACATTTATAACACATAAGGAAGGGAAACCCGAGGCCTGTAAACAGTAAATTAATATGAGACAAACATAAATGTATGTTATCAGGCACTCGTGTCTCATATTAATTTACTGATAATCAGGCCTGATGGCGTCTTGTAAGGCAGCAGCAAATTTTCTTCGCTTTGCTCATATTACCTAACTCTGTCTCTCCACAACTTCCTGTCTCTAGTACTATTTATCAATTCTGTTGTTTACTTCTTTCCATGCCACGATGTCAAATTGGCCTGTATCTTCTCTTTTTGTCATCCGAAATCTCTTTTTTTCCTTCAGTCTTCCCTGTTTTCACAATACATTCCATCTTTCCTCTTCTCATAACGTGCCCAAAAACAGTGGACAGATTCCTTCTAACACGAGTAATAAGCTTCCTGTGTGCATTGATCTGTTCTAGGACATCTATATCACTCTTTGTGAAAGATATATTAACTATTGTTATACACTTTTAGAGCTGCGGTAGTTCTGTGGTTAGTGCACTGGCTTCTGAGCTCCATGGTCCATGGTTCGATCCCCAGTTGAGGTTGCATTTTATTTAGACTACAAGCGACCCCACCTCGTGAATTAGGTACCAGAGCAACTCTGAGAAGGATTAAAGGTGGCTGACGTGTGGGCCGTCTGGTCAAGAAAATATGTACCTAACGCCATATTCCCAATATGTCTCAATGGGCATGTGACGGGATCTCTCCCTATTATACTATGATAGGGTTGCGAGATGATGATGATGATGTTGTTGTGATATATGATCACTCTTTTTTCACACTCGCACCAACCCGAACAACAATAAAAACTCTTGATTCTGAGGCAGGGGCTGTATTTATTTCTGCAACCCTGTCAGTGACTACAAGCACACAAAGCAAACATTAAACAAATAAACCAGCAAGCGAAACACCAAACAAACACCCAGCTAGTGCTCAGTTGCTAATCCTGAAATGCAAACAAAGCACGGGCTAGTTAAAATCATAGTTGAATAACGATACTCTCACCTGCCAAACAGTCCTTCCACGCCACCTGACACCCTCAACTATCACACACGCATACACTCATGCGTGTCGTCCAATGCGACTAGTAAGGTGTTGTGCATTGTGGTGGATTTGATGTTACGAATTTGTTGTTAGGTATTAATATGTTAATAAATGAGATTAGCTATGAAGGTCCCTGAATTTACCCAATAGTATTGTGAACTTTTCAGGGTACCTTTCAGCTACCACCTTTTTTTTTATCTCAATCAAAATGTATTTATATTAGTATATTAAATGACTTCGTTTTGTGTCTAGGGTTATGAATGTAGAGTGTAATGTACAATAATCAACAAACATGCAAACGGATAGTTTATTATTCACAACAGCACACAGTACTACCACAATAACATACAAACGACACTCTAAAAGGCTATCTTATTAAGACTGTGGTTGAATTTTGTGTAAAGATAATTTTTACAATTTTATTATCCTGATTTCAATTTATTTGGAATCAGGATTGACAATTTAAAAGTGAAATCACAATAATCAATCACATCAGTCAAATAGCACAATAGATCCTCAGTCCATACATAAAAATATTATTCTAATATGCGTTTGTAGAGTTCTCCTACTTTAAGGTAATATTGGTGGTACTACTAGTTTGTTGTTTTAAATCATGTTCTTTTGGAAATGTTTGTTTCTATTTTGTCACTTGTGGAACTATTAAATATTTGTCCCAGTTTTATTCACTGTCATAAGATCGTTCTTTTAAAGTTCTGTAGTTGAGCTTTCAGGTGCCGAACGAGAACTTAACCTGGCCGTAGAATATAGGGTGAACCTTTCCTCTGCTCGCTTGACAATCTGTTCCCTGTTTGATAGGCAATGGCCACTAGCATGGTGGTACGGGTAATTTTAAGAATGTTATTATTTCTCCAGGAACCGTCCTCCCGACGTCCTGTGGTAAGAGTGCATTAGACTTCAGGCTTGACACTCCTTATTACAGTGGCCTGCTGAATACCCTCCAGGGTTCTCCTTGCATATTCCGTTTCAGGAATTATAATATATATATTTAAATTTGGCCAGTCACACACAATCTCCCTGGCCCGCACCTCAGGTACTCAGTAACAAGGCCTAACTTCTTGGCACAGTTCATTACATTTAATAACACAGTACTCCACATTGAGTATGGTATGACATCGTAGCTTTTTCTAGCACATGTCTCTACTGTCCTTGATTCTGATACTCTCAGTTTTAATGGAACAGTCAACTTACGTGCCCAAGAATTCCATACACACTGCTAAGACTAATCTGACATTATACTGTTAATGAAAGCATAAGGCAGTGATGGTAATCGATCTTGCAGGTGCAATATAAAGATGCCCAAAGGCAATTAACACATTTTAAAAGCAGGTCCTACTGGACACATTCCATGCATACTGGTCAAACGACACATGCAGACTGCCGGTTAGAGACGCTAGCTTGTCCCAAATCAAAACTGACGTCTGCTGTCAATTCAAAGCAGGAGTCAAGACGTCACTTCCTGCAACCACGGGATACCGTGTGTAAACAATATATATCAGGAAGTGATCGAATACAAAACATGATATGATATTTACTCATATCGTTTACTCCCCCCCCCCCACCCCCCCCCCCCCCCCCACCCCCTGGATTAAAATAATGAAAAGGAACTTTTCATTATTTTCATAGTACAATCGTACAAGGTCACTGGAGAAACCATATGACAATATCCAAATACTCAACTGTCATCATTATGATAGCACCTAGAGGCGTGCTCCATAATCGACAATTTAACACACAAGGTGTGGTATTTAGTAATAACATAACTAAACCCATTATCGTTAGCAGACGCTCTTTTGACACAAATGTGAGGTAACTACATTAATTAGAAGGCAGTGAAGAAAAGTCAATATGTCAGTCATGGCACTCACACAGCATACCATGTCAACAAACGCCCTAAGTCGTGTCGGTATGTAAGTCTACCTATCTATCAAATGAAATGCGTAATAAGCAATCAAAGACAGAATAGAACATATGAGGCAGACAAGTTAAAATATAAGTGGTGACTGTGACAATATGTCAAAATAGTTATTAATATTTGTATGTATGCAATGTCATGTGGTGAATGACAATGTTAATGAGATGTCATATGAAGATATATTACTTAATATCTACACATATGAAGGATATAGGTTATACTAAGTGTAAGCACCACTGTAATTCACTTCACATAATGATACACTAATGAACCAATGTAATATCACCAGTGTTATTAAAACTGGTCATGTTAGACCATACAAAGTTCTTCCTGTAGAAGTATTTAAAAGAATTAAAGTTTCAGTGAGTCACTAGTTCGCACATCAGTGTTATTAATTTCCAGTTAAGTATATATGACGGAAAGAAATAGTTCATTGAAGAAAATCCATTTTCCATCTATGTTGGTTGTTGATGTTTGTCTTCCATGCAATAGCATATACAGCACAGATAATATTGTTCATTCTGTACTTGAGAATTTTTTAAGTATATATTGAAATATAATTTCTTTGTTATGTCCCTTTTTGAACTTTGTAGTCAGTAATTTTAGTTACTTCCCTTTTTACTCAACGTTTGAGACAGTTAATTATTGCAAAACATTTTGGAAATTGCAACAAAGTATCTGAATTGTACCGACTTGGATTGTCATACCGCCAAAAGTCATTGTACAAAGTGTATGAAGTAGCGAAGTATTGTTCTTGAGCAATTGCATTAGACATCATATGACGAACGCTTGAATATATATCTTGATTTTGGATGGACAGTAATTCATCATCATCATGTTGCTTGGCATAGTGTCTCTAGTTTTTCAACCGGTATAAGTGCATGACGAAGCAATGTGGCTGTAATATCTGAAATATGCACTATATGAGTTAAAAGAAGGCATGTGCCTTAGTTCATGATGCCACCTTTCTGCGAAATAGTTCCTGACTTGTCCCAAAGGAAGTAGTGTTATTATTGAGCATCAGAGTTGGATTAAAGCAGCATTTGCGGAGACAACTGGCGATAGCGGATGCTTCACGCATCTGGATAGAACATCGGCCATCACGTTCACCTTTCCTGCGATGGGTTTAATCTGGTAATTATAAGGTTGAAGAGCCAGTGAGGCACGCGCTGCTTTAGCATTCTTGAATCTCGCTGTTTTCAGGTAAGAAAGTGCTCTTTGGTCTGTCTCGAGTGTGAAACTTGCACCAAGCAGGTAGCGTTGCAGTTTAGAGAAGCAGAACACAAGAGCCAGTAGCTCTCTCTCAATGACCGGGTAACGTTGCTCCGTCGGCGTTAGCTTCCTGCTAACATAAAGTGTTGGATGTAAACAGCCCTTCCATTCTTGCAACAGCGAACCTCCAATGGACGTTTTTGAAGCGTCGACTCTAAGAATAAAATGTTTAGAAGGGTCAGGCAATCTCAATATAGGTAAATTGGAAAACAGACATTTTAATCTATTTAAAGCCACATGACCGTCTTGGCTAAAAACAAACCTATTTGGTGACTCTTTCTTCACCAGTGATGACAACACAGACGTATACTCCGCAAAATTAGGGATAAGCTTGCGATAAAAGTTTAGGAGCCCTAGAATACTTCTAACCTGTTTTTTGGTCTTAGGTATATCAAGGTTTAGAGTCCTAGAGATAGTAGTATCCTCTGTTTTCAAAAAACCTCCTCCTACTTTATAACCTAAAAATGAAATCTCCTGAAATCCAATCTTAGTCTTAGATGGACGTGCAGACAAATTATGACGACGTAGAGTGGTAAGTAAGGATTGAATACCCTCCAAATGTTCATCCCATGATTGATGAAACAGACAAATGTCGTCAATGTAAGTAATAAGGTCGTCTCTGTCAGAGAAGAGTCGTCTCATCATGCGAACGAAGGTCGCAGGTGCGTTAACTAAACCAAAAGACATATAATTGAATTGAAAGAGTCCTAATGGAGTAGCAAATGTAGTATAAGGCTTGGATCGTTCCGTTAATGGTACTTGGAAATAGCCTTTAGATAGATCAAATTTAGAGAAAAATGTAGCTGTAGCTAGTCTATCTAATAAAGACTCCAACACGGGTAGTGGTTCCGCGTCGTGGATGGTGACCGAATTTAGACGTCTAAAATCTATGCATATACGTATAGATTTGTCTTTTTTCCTGATCAAAACCATCGGAAAACTATAAGGGGAATGAGATGGAGAAATGACATTTAATTTCACCATCTGTTCTAGTTCCTCTTTAACCTGACATTGTAAATGTAAAGGAATAGGGTAAGGTTTCAACTTAATAGGTTGAAAGTCTGTCAGAATAATATCATGTTCGATGATATCAGTGTGTCCTGGGACATCAGTAAGGACATCAGTAAAAGAACGTAAGATAGAAGTAACCTGTTCTTTCTGGAAAGAAGATAGAGTTGGTGATATATCAACATCTTTCCAACTTTCAGTAGACAAGTAGTGAAGACTAGGTAATACCAATAGTGAGTCATTACCATCAGTCAAATCAGACCCTTCTTCCTGTATGACAGCCAAAGAAGAATGACGACAGACAGATTGATCAAGAGCCTCAAAGACTGGTCTTAGATATGGTGGACGTGTATGAAACTGCTGTAACATATTGATATGAAAAGTTTTCTCTTTTCCCTCTACTGAGACAATATAATCAACATGAGACAGTTTCTCCACAATCCTGTAAGGTCCTCTCCATGAGACTAATAATTTGTTATCTCTCCTGGGTAATAGTACGTAAGCTTCATCACCAGGCCAAAGTTGGCGTAATTTGCGGTTTTGGTTAATAAATAACCTCGCCCTAAGCTTTGCCTTTTCAGATGAACCTACTGCAATCTGGCATGCGTCTATTATTTTTTTCCTCAAATTGACCACATACTGATATGAGGTCTGAACCTCCTTGTTCATCTCAGCACCAATTAAAAGTTGTTTTAATATAGACATTGGGCCTCGTGGTCTGGCGCCAAAAACCAATTCAAAAGGAATAAAGCCTGTATGTTCATTTTTTATCTCTCGATACGCAAATAAAATAGCTGGCAGGACTCTGTCCCAATTTTGAGGATATTTAATTGTAACCTTATGTAGCATTTGTTTTAAGGATCTGTTGATGACTTCTATTTTCCCATTAGACTGAGGATGGTATATTGAACTAAGGGATCTTTGAATCCCAAACATATCCATAACCTGTTTCATAGCATCTGAAACTAACTGAGTTCCTCTATCAGACAGGATGTTTTCAGGAAAGCCTATTCTACTAAAAATCAAGAATAATGCATCAGCAATATCTACTGTGGTGATGGTTTTTAAAGGAATAGCTTCTGGCCAGCGTGTGCACATATCTATGCAGGTCAACACATATTGATGACCTCTGGCTGATGTCACCTTTAAAGGGCCAATAATGTCAATGGCCATCTTTGCGAAGGGACGCAAAGAAATATCAGATGCTTGAATGGGCGCATCATGTTTTGGTTTTCTGGTTGCTACACTTTGGCAGATGGTACATGTACGACAAAATAATTTGACGTCTTTGGTAATTCCGGGCCCAAAAAAAATATGACAAAACTCTTTGTTTTGTTCTAGCAACACCTAAATGTCCTGCACATTCAATGTCATGTGCATGTCGTAAAATGAATGGTCGAAAACAAGCTGGTACCATAATCTGTTTCTTTAGGGAATTAGCAAATTGATAGTTTCTTACTAAAATCCCATTTTTGATAGTATACCAGTGTTTTGCACCGTCATCTATCATTACATCATTCAAATGAGCAATATGAAAATATTTTTTTAAGGAAGTATCATCTTTCTGACTTTGTATAAAGGTTTCCTTATCAATGAGCTCCATCTGAAATAAATTGTCATCATCAGTATTCACATCATTCATTACCTTAATATCATCATTATTTTCCTGTTGATAATGAATTATATCATCATTATTATTTTCCTTTTCTTCTTCATCTTCTGAAGTGATATCTTCAGTTATATCTTCAGGTAACACATCAATGACTGGTTTGTGATGATCATTGTCCATGCGAGACTGAGCTCTGGTAGTCACAGCATTTGAACATAATAAGTGTTGTCTTTCCCATATTTCAATATCTTCCTGTGTACATTCATGCAATTTAGGTATGTTTCCCATAATAATTTCAGCAATTGGATTGTCCAAGAGGCATACCAGTGTTCGTCCTGTAAAATAAGGTGTGTCCAAAAATACCTCTGCTGTGGGGTAATATTCCACAGTTCCACCAAAAGTTATGCATTTCACTTGTTTTCCTGTATAATCCACCTTATCAACCAAGGCCTTGCGCACACCAACAGTGGTTGCACCAGTGTCTCTGAGTAAAGATGCTAACTTATTATTGACAAAACCTCTGTTCAAGATCAATGAACCAGTACTTTCAAAAGATGACATGACTGGGAGAGGGTGTCCGCATAATAATCTTGGCACTCCTTGAGGCTGAAATAAAGAATTGCAATTAGTGCAGTTATCACTATTTGCTAAGTCTACACTGCATGAATTTGCATGTGCTACAATATCATTATGGTTCTGATTATTATCATGAACAATGGCATTGGTACTTTCAGTGTTTCTTGATTGTCTGGAAGTATTGTTATGATAAGATCTTTTATTTGCATTTTGATCATTTCCTCTATAAAATGATTTCTGACCTCTATTTGATTTTGAGTTATATTCTCCTTTATTTTGCCAGTTATTGGACTTAAATGAAGTTTGTGGATAAAAGTTATCCTCCTGATATGAATTCCAATGTCTTTGAGGTTGGTATTTATTAAAATTGTATCTACCTCTATTTTGACTGTAATTATGTGATGGTTTAAATCTTTGATTCCTATCTATGCTGTTTGATCTATACCTAGGTGCATTGTCTTGGAATGACCTGGCCGATGCAGCTGGTAATGAGTCCCTTACATTGTTTTTGCTCAATACTCTATTAGGATGTGCAACTTGATATTGACGTCCTAGGGTTTGTAATTTAGTTAGGTTCTCTGGTTTTCTTTCCTGCAGGAACGCACGAAAATCAGAACTTATAGATGACAAAACCTTGTCTCTTAGAATCAAATCTGACAAACCCTCAAAAGTTTTTTCAGTTTTGGATAATTCAATCCATCTAGAAAAATTTAATTTAACAGCTGAAATAAATTCAGTGAAATCTTTTCCAGAATCAGGGTACAAAGACCGAAATTTCTGACGATAGCCCTCATCATCTAATTGATACCTCTGCAATAAAATCACCTTAACAGCTTCATAATCCTTTCTAGTCTGGTCATCCAAAGTGGAGACTACAGTTAATTGTTCACCAACCAATAAATTCATAAGTCTACATGTCCATGTAGATTTGTCAATCTTATATTCTTCACAATAAGTTTCGAATCTATTTAGGAAGCACGAAATGTCATCTATGGATGCATTAAATTTTGGCAAATTAATCCTTATGGCAGTAGTATGATCTTTATTTTTATCTTCACCTACCCCAGGATGCAACAGTGGTTGTTGTAATTTTAATTTTTCCAGTTCAATCTCAGCTAATCTTATAGTTTGAGCTTGTTGAGATCTGATCTCTTTTTGAGCTTTCTCCTCTTGAGATCTGGCATAAGCTAATTTTTCCCTTTCAAGAGCCAATTCTTCTGATCTCCTTTTTTCAGCTAATTCTTCTTTACGGAGCTCTTCTTGTCTCCTTAATTCTTCTTTATGGAGTTCTTCTTGTCTCCTTTTTTCTTCTTTATGGAGTTCTTCTTGTCTCCTTTTTTCAGCCAATTCTTCTTTGCGAAGTTCTTCTTGTCTGTTTACTTCTTTATCAATATAAGCTTGCAAAGCTGGACCTTCCAAATTAAGTTCCTTCCCAATCTTCAATAAATCTTTTAATGAAGTCATGGTTGCGTATTCTTGTGTTTATCAATAATACACAATATTTTAACTTTTATATATATGAATATGTCAGCTATATATTCAATACTTCATCCACCAATCTCAGATCAATTTATAATTGCAATAGTAGATGTATTCAGATAAACAATATGGAGTAATGAAAAAATAGAACCACAACAAGTAAGAACAGCAAGACAGGGTTCGAGCAACTAAAGGAAATACAAATGGAAAACAAAGGAAATAACTATAAAATATATATGAATTAATTTAAACTAATGCTCTAGTACAAATAGACAAGACAAGACGCATATCACAACAATTATGACATCTATGAAATAAATGATAGTTAGATGAGAATAGACAATATTACAAACAATAATGCAACAAACTAAATAAAATATAACAATGACAGTACTTATGAGAACAAACAATAGATAAACATGACTACACAGCTAACAAAAATGGATCTGTTAAATTCAATAGAGGCAAACTTGTATACAACCAGCAGAGTATGCTGGGTCCTCTATCTGAATCACACAGATACTGCCCTATAGAACGCTTGATTTGCTCATTCGACCTAGCTTTCGCGGTATTGAATGATCACAAACCAAGTCCCTCCATCCAGCCCGCTAGTTACAAACCAAAAACACGCAATGAAAGCACATATGGTGAAGTCAGATATCAAGCAAACAGATTGTATTCACAGCCAAGCTGTATGTAACAATAAACAGACTTATCTGTTGCCAAGAAAACAATCCCTCTTGAGACTTCGACAAGCAAGGGATGTAGTGATGATTGTAGCCTAGTATTTGGTTAGGCTTAGAATTGCTTCATGCTGACATCGAAGGACATCGATCTGGTCCATGATTTTTGATAGAATCCTTGATTCTTGGATGAAGATAGTCAGTTCCTATGACTTCTGTGTAATAATGGGTCACTTTTATAACTTAGTGACAACTTGAGGCACATTCATATTGATGGAAATCCCTTCCATTCATAAAACAGTTTGGCAGACGATGCGTGCCGCCATTTTGAAAAAATAGTCCTCGATTCGTTAGGCGCTCTTCACTTGTAAGGCATCCAATGGCTTGGCCCCCAGAAACTGGTACGGGTAATTTTAAGAATGTTATTATTTCTCCAGGAACCGTCCTCCTGACGTCCTGTGGTAAGAGTGCATTAGACTTCAGGCTTGACACTCCTTATTACAGTGGCCTGCTGAATACCCTCCAGGGTTCTCCTTGCATATTCCGTTTCAGGAATTATAATATATATATTTAAATTTGGCCAGTCACACACAATCTCCCTGGCCCGCACCTCAGGTACTCAGTAACAAGGCCTAACTTCTTGGCACAGTTCATTACATTTAATAACACAGTACTCCACATTGAGTATGGTATGACATCGTAGCTTTTTCTAGCACATGTCTCTACTGTCCTTGATTCTGATACTCTCAGTTTTAATGGACAGTCAACTTACGTGCCCAAGAATTCCATACACACTGCTAAAACTAATCTGACATTATACTGTTAATGAAAGCATAAGGCAGTGATGGTAATCGATCTTGCAGGTGCAATATAAAGATGCCCAAAGGCAATTAACACATTTTAAAAGCAGGTCCTACTGGACACATTCCATGCATACTGGTCAAACGACACAAGCAGAATGCCGGTTAGAGACGCTAGCTTGTCCCAAATCAAAACTGACGTCTGCTGTCAATTCAAAGCAAGAGTCAAGACGTCACTTCCTGCAACCACGGGATACCGTGTGTAAACAATATATATCAGGAAGTGATCGAATACAAAACATGATATGATATTTACTCATATCACATGGGCTCTCAGTAAACAGTCTATCACATGGTGGATCAATCTTTAGGCTTTGCCTCATGTTCGCTATAGACCCACTCATGCCCAGACATATATTATTATTTCACATTCAATTTTTACATAAAATACAGGTTAATAAATGTCAATCTTACCACAATGTTCAATGAAATACACACAGAGACGATGACTGACACAGTTTCGATCTGTTTTATTGCCCAGGCTGCTTATAACTTGTATTTTAAAGCACAGCCTGCTCTCATCTATCACTGTTGAAAATTTTCTTAGAAATGGCGTCCTCCCCAACGCTTATTCTGACAATATCGATTTAGTTAGCCAATCGCTATTAATTTTACAATGGTAAACAGTCTTTCAAAAAATATCATTCAAACTTTTCCTACGTTACTTAGGCTATTTATGTTTATTCAAAGGTCAGCCAATAATATTTAGTCTCACTTCAAATGCCACCCAATCAGATTCACTGTACTATCCTAGCCTATCTGTCACCTACTTTTTTCCCAAAAAATATGCGATCCAATCTAAGCAGATATGACTTGACCTGACAGTATCTCTGATCTCTATGTATTGTTTTATCAATATTTAATTAGTTAAGGGACTATTTATATAACTAATAACATATTCTTGGTCAGCAAGTATTCAGGTACCCGAATATACAATTTTTAAGGGGCTATGTGGGTTGGTTCAAAATTCTATCTTTTTTTCTATGTTAATTGTTTATTTTAAAACTACCTCCTGTTCACTTCTTTTCTCATGTACTTACGAGATAATTACGAGAGCTTAGGTCATTCATAATAAGAGCTTAACATGTTTAAATGACGTAGTGTCCACAATTCTAACTTTTCTCATTGTATTTGGGGAAACCCCTAAGGCAAGGCTTGCCCCTGTGCTAGTTTAAAATCAATGCGAACCGAATTAGCATTTCATCTATCCTTGCCCCTCCTCGTTCTACACTGCATTTTAGGCAAATATTTTCTTAGAACTAGGAAAAAGTGGGTGTTTATGTCAAGGACGAATTTGAAAAATAGGGTATTCGTTAGCAAATAATAATCTGAAGGCGTAAGCGACACTAACCGTTCTACCAGAAAATTCTTTTATACTTTCTTATCTTTGCCTTTATGCCCTATATTGTTATATATTAATTTAGATATTGTATTTAGAAATTCACTACACATGTCCCCCCTTTAGAACAGATGATCATATGTCAGTTCCTATTTCTAAATACACATAGATGAATTTACTATCTATGCCTGATGACTACTCTGATGTTCGTCGTACGGATGTCTGCTTAAAAAATCAGCTCCCACATTAGTTTTTCCGGGAATGTACTCTATGGTAAACTGGAATGGCTGTAAGAGCAAAGACCAGCGTAATAATCTAGCATTTTCATGCCTTGCTTGTGACAGACACACGAGTGGTTTATGATCTGTCTGGATCCTAAATGATTTTCCATAAAGATAAATCTGGAACTTTTTTATGCCCCATATAACTGCCAGACATTCTTTTTCGCTTGTTGAATATTTTTGTTCTGCTGTGTTCAACTTACAGCTAGCATAAGCTACTGGGGTTAATTCCCCATCAAGTGAATTTGACCGTTGTAATAGAGCTGCACCCAAACCGATATTACTAGCATCCGTTCTCAGAATGAATTCTTGATTCAAGTCAGGTAATTTCAAAATAGGCCTGCTTGTGAGCTTTTCTTTCAATTCTTGGTATGCTAATTCGCATTGCGCTGTCCAAATAATTCTATCAGGATTTCCTTTGCGCGTTAAATCAGTCAATGGAGCACATATGGAGTTAAAGTTTTTAATATAATAATAATAATAATAATAAATTCTTTAAGCGCCAAACACGGCGCATAAGGCAGAAACCAGTGCTCTCCAGGTTGTTCGTTGTGACGCCACTCCTCTTAGCTCTTGCACATTATTTAGGCCCAACGTTCTTCCTTCTCTTATTATTGTAGTTAATGTGTTCCTCAAATGTTTCTGTTGCTATGAGAATATCATCCATGAAGTTGGTGATGCATGGATTCTTCAGGGGATCCAGTAACTTTCTCATCATCCCCGAAAACACACTCGGTGCATTTTTCAGCACGAATGGCAACATATTAAATTCATAATGTCCTTCCGAGGTGCTAAAGGCTAAATAAGGTTTGACTTCCGGCTTTACTGGAATCTGATAGTAGCCTTTACTCAGATCCACTTTAGAGAAATATTTAGCTGTATTCAGCCTGGCAAACAGCTGATTTGTATCAGGTAATGGATCCACCTGACCTTCTGTGACAGCATTCAGTTTCCTGTAATCTATACACAGCCGGTGTTCTCCAGAGGGTTTTCTTAACAGAACCACACTGGAACTGTAGGGAGATTCACTGTGCGAGATAATCCCTTCTCTCAACAGATAATCTATCTCCTCCCTTAAAGCTTTTTCCTTAGCGAACGGAATCGAATAGGCTTTCATACAGATTAGTGTTGGGTCTATGAGTTTCATATCATACTCCAATAAATTTGTATGCCCCGGACGGTCCGTTAACACATCTGTATGATTATTCAGAACCTGTTGAACCCTCTCCCTCTGATTTTCCGTTAAGTGTATGCTGATTTTTACCTGTGCAGCGGTTTCACAGGGATGTAAAGGATATTGATGAGAAGTGAGTGGTTCCTTTTTCATCTCCATTGCAACAGACAAGGTCAGTAGGTGTGTCTCTTCCTGGTTTTCTCTGTCCAGATATTTCTTCCGGAGATTCACATGATAGATTTTCTCTTTCCCTTTCTTATCTATCTTATAATTTGTTCTAGACACCTTCTCTAGAACTGTATATGGACCTTGCCATCCAATTTGCAATTTATTCTGGCTGCCGGGCAGTAGAAGGAGCACCTTCTCTCCCACAGCTAATTCTCGATCCTTCGCTTTCTTATTGTAATAGGCAGCATGCTTTTTCCTGGCTTGTCTCAAATTTTCATTGGCAAGTTTCCAGCCAGTTTTAAGACGAGTGGTCAGCTCGTTCACATATTGATATGATGAGGTAATATTTTCTTCTGCCTTTTTATCGGTCCAGGTCCTTAACAAGGTTACATATGGACTTTTACTTTTTCTGACATAGTTTTCATAATATTGGAAGCCTTGTTTTGAGGACAATTCTTCCTCTTGTCATCATATAAGAATCTTCCACTATCAATTTTTTTCTTGGGGTTTTCTAACCACTTTAAATTCCTTGTGAGAGATCTTCTCTCTCTTTTATCTTCCTCCAGTTTACATAAGTCCGACCGAGGGATTTTCGGCTTATTCTGGGGTAAGACATCTCTTTGTACTCGCTGCATAGTGGCCATAGTAAAACATTTGAGTGAAGACTGTCTGTGAAAAGGGGGTTCCCATTCCACTTTGTCCACTTTATTATAATCATTTTTCTTTCCAGGCCTAAGTTTGCCCCGTGGCGTGTCTAGGTCCTGATTCATTTTCCCACGAGTGGGTGTTCCCTCTGTATTTTCTGGCCCAGGTTTGCCATAATGCTTCTCTTGCATATGGTTATTATTTTTCCACCCTGTGGAATTTTCTTTATTGCACTGGTCACAATCCTCGACAAATTTTCTTATGTCATCAACCACTCCTGGTCAGTAATAAGACATAGATGTCCTTTTACAGGTGCGACCCATTCTCAGGTGTCCACCGTCTTGAACATGTATTTGTCTCATAACTCTTTCCCTATATTTCGAGGACACTACCAACTGTGCACACTCGTATGATCCTGCTTTATCCGTCCTGTAAAGCACTCCATCATCCAAATAGAATTGCTTGCCTTTGTTCTGGTCTCTATCGTCAAACTTATTAAAGTTTTGAGGTGCCTTAAAATTGTCTACCTGTTTCTTTTTATTACCAACTACCTCTGCTTGGGCTGCCTGATACCTTTCAGCGACATTGAGTAACTCACCCAGCCTCTCTGCACCTTGTTCCATGAAAAACTTTTTCAGGTCTAGAGCCGTTGACTCTCTTAGCTGCTCAATAAGGATCATCTCTTTAAGATCTTGGGTTTTCCCCAGAGCAGCCCATTTCTCCAAGTAGGTCTCTAACCGTGCAGAGAACTGGTGATAAGTCTCACCCGACAGTAGTTTGGCATTCCTAATTTTTTTTCTATAAAATTCTCCGTTCTTTTCGTATCTTAATAAAAGAGCCTGCTTTAGCATGTCATAATTGTCTTGGTCATCTCTGCTCATCTTGGCAAAAACTTCATAAGCCGTTCCTCTAAGCCCTTGGGATAACTTGAGGCTCCACCTCTCTCTCTCTAACCCATATGTAGTAGCTAAAAGTTCAAATCTACTTAAATACCCCTCTATGTCATCGTCTTTCTCAACAAAATGATCTACATGAAAACCCATAGCTGAGGTTGAGGCTCCCTGACTAGCAGTGGCATCTGAGGCAAAGGGGCTGGCACCATTTTCAGGAGCATGGCCTTGAATTTCCAACTCCCTTAGTCGTAACTCGTGCTCCCTCTGCAATCTTCTATCTTCTGCTTCCCTCTCAGCCTTTTTTTCTTCTCTTTCTGCAGCCAACCTCTTTTCTTCTGCCTCCCTTTCGGCAGTCAACCTCTTTTATTCTGCCTCCCTTTCGGCAGTCAACCTCTTTTCTTCTGCCTCCAATGTCCTGGCCTCCTTGTCAGCCTCAATCTGCAACCTCTTAATTTCTTTGTCAGCCTCAATTTGTAACCTCTTCTCTTCAGCTATCTTCCTATCCTCCCTTTCAATATACTTGTCGCATTCTGAAGTTACATATTGGATCAAAGCTTGACCCTCCATGTTCATTTCTTTCGCAGTCTGCACAGCAGCAGATCGAAACTTTGCCAGATCAGCCATTTGTACTATGTAACCTTTTTAAATTTCTAACTATACAAATCTCTAATTATGGCTAATAATTTCTAATGATAACCAAGAACAACCACAGGCACTGATAGCTCAACTATTATTCAATTTCTCCAAAAGGAATGCTTTTAGTTTTATACTCTCTGAGATTCCTAATATACTTGATAATATTTTAAGAATTTAAAATCCCAGAAGCAAACTACCCAATATAGCTGGTGTTATAAGAAATTCAATCCCCAGGAGCGAGACCCCAATTAATGTGGTGGGAGAGGTTTCAAATCCCGGACAGGACCCCAATTAATGTGGTGGATTTGATGTTATGAATTTGTTGTTAGGTATTAATATGTTAATAAATGAGATTAGCTATGAAAGTCCCTGAATTTACCCAATAGTATTGTGAACTTTTCAGGGTACCTTTCAGCTACCACCTTTTTTTATCTCAATCAAAATGTATTTATATTAGTATATTAAATGACTTCGTTTTGTGTCTAGGGTTATAAACGTAGAGTGTAATGTACAATAATCAACAAACATGCAAACGGATAGTTTATTATTCACAACAGCACACAGTACTACCACAATAACATACAAACGACACTCTAAAAGGCTATCTTATTAAGACTGTGGTTGAATTTTGTGTAAAGATAATTTTTACAATTTTATTATCCTGATTTCAATTTATTTGGAATCAGGATTGACAATTTAAAAGTGAAATCACAATAATCAATCACATCAGTCAAATAGCACAATAGATCCTCTGTCCATACATAAAAATATTATTCTAATATGCGTTTGCAGAGTTCTCCTACTTTAAGGTAATACTGGTAGTACTACTAGTTTGTTGTTTTAGATCATGTCCTTTTGGAAATGTTTGTTTCTATTTTGTCACTTGTGGAACTATTAAATATTTGTCCCAGTTTTATTCACTGTCATAAGATCGTTCTTTTAAAGTTCTGTAGTTGAGCTTTCAGGTGCCGAACGAGAACTTAACCTGGCCGTAGAATATAGGGTGAACCTTTCCTCTGCTCGCTTGACAATCTGTTCCCTGTTTGATAGGCAATGGCCACTAGCATTGGCTCTCAGTAAACAGGCAGAGTCTTGAATCAATCAATTTTCAAGCGTTTGGTACCACATTAACGTCAGTACCCAGGACCTCTGAAATGTGAAGGTATGCATCCTTCGTAATATCTAGCATACACTAATAGTCCACAGTTAAGGACATGTACATTACAAACAAACAAAAGGATCATATCCTTATACAAACCTATGCCACCATTTTCTTTTGATGTGACAATGTACACCAGTATTCCTTTCCCTAATAGTTACAATGCCACTGCGATTCCAGCTGTAATCTCTTCCATATAATAGGATAGGTGTTATGCTCCTTTATGACAATCATACATATTCTTGTATTTTACACCTCTCTGACAGTCTATCACATGGTGGATCAATCTTTAGGCTTTGCCTCAT
The DNA here is from genome assembly GCA_024509875.1 of Oreohelix idahoensis. Taxonomy (NCBI): domain Eukaryota; kingdom Metazoa; phylum Mollusca; class Gastropoda; order Stylommatophora; family Oreohelicidae; genus Oreohelix; species Oreohelix idahoensis. The sequence goes on along the minus strand of JAMPIV010010383.1, from coordinate 625,454 downwards.
GTTCGCTATAGACCCACTCATGCCCAGACATATATTATTATTTCACATTCAATTTTTACATAAAATACAGGTTAATAAATGTCAATCTTACCACAATGTTCAATGAAATACACACAGAGACGATGACTGACACAGTTTCGATCTGTTTTATTGCCCAGGTTGCTTATAACTTGTATTTTAAAGCACAGCCTGCTCTCATCTATCACTGTTGAAAATTTTCTTAGAAATGGCGTCCTCCCAACGCTTACTCTGACAATATCGATTTAGTTAGCCAATCGCTATTAATTTTACAAGCGTAAACAGTCTTTCAAAAAATATCATTCAAACTTTTCCTACGTTACTTAGGCTATTTATGTTTATTCAAAGGTCAGCCAATAATATTTAGTCTCACTTCAGATGCCACCCAATCAGATTCACTGTACTATCCTAGCCTATCTGTCACCTACTTTTTTCCCCAAAAATATGCGATCCAATCTAAGCAGATATGATTTGACCTGACAGTATCTCTGATCTCTATGTATTGTTTTATCAATATTTAATTAGTTAAGGGACTATTTATATAACTAATAACATATTCTTGGTCAGCAAGTCTTCAGGTACACGAATATACAATTTTTAAGGGGCTATGTGGGTTGGTTCAAAATTCTATCTTATTTTCTATGTTAATTGTTTATTTTTAAACTACCTCCTGTTCACTTCTTTTCTCATGTACTTACGAGATAATTACGAGAGCTTAGGTCATTCATAATAAGAGCTTAACATGTTTACATGACGTAGTGTCCACAATTCTAACTTTTCTCATTGTATTTGGGGAAACCCCTAAGGCAAGGCTTGCCCCTGTGCTAGTGTTGGCTTTTTGTTTAAAATCAATGCGAACCGAATTAGCATTTCATCTATCCTTGCCCCTCTTCGTTCCACACTGCATTTTAGGCAAATATTTTCTTAGAACTAGGAAAAAGTGGGTGTTTATGTCAAGGACGAATTAGAAAAATAGGGTACCGTTTTGTTCGGCTATTCGTTAGCAAATAATAATCTGAAGGCGTAAGCGACATTAACCGTTCTAGCAGAAAATTCTTTTATACTTTCTTATCTTTGCCTTTATGCCCTATATTGTTATATATTAATTTAGATATTGTATTTAGAAATTCACTACATGCATGAGTCTGGCAATCTCACCGTGTAACATTGGTTGCTACCAAAACCACTACTGCAAGAGCACACACTCAGCTATCACACACACACTCATGCATGTCGTCCAATGAGACTAGTATGGTGTTGTGCATGAGGCTGGCAATCTCATCATGTAACACAGATTGCTACTGAAACTACTACTGCACGAGCATCTGAATGCTTCATACGGAGGCAAACCACACTGGTGGCCCCATGCTACCTCAGGAGCGGAGAAGAGAAATATATATCTCCAAGTGAGCCCATGTGCTCTCACAAACCATTCTACACATAACCATAATTAAATAATAATAACATGGACATAAAATAATATTCAACTATATGTACAACAAATACACTCCTTAGTGAGAATAAACCACCACCTCACAACTGATCCATCTCAATATTCATTACTGCATTCTGAACATGTCGTAAGTGACGACTGGCAACAAGCGTGTCGTATATGACCCCTGATGAGATTGGGAACTCATCACATGAAACACATTGTTACAGAAACAACCACTGCAATAGCATAAAAATGCTTCTTGTGGGCCTGTAATGGACACCAGCCGCATTGGTGTTTCTATGCTCTGCAAGGAGCAAACAGAGAAACACCTGTCTCAACGTGCCTTACGCACAAAGGAGTGGCTCTAATCTCACCAGAAATCTAAATGACTATTCTCACTTCAAAGTAACCCACCAAAGATATACAGTAGAATAATCAATAATCGTGACATACACTAAATTACTGTCGCATCAAAGAATAAAATATAATTATTCTTAACTTTAACAGAACTGGAACTAAGTACATCACCTAAAGGAAATTTAATACGAAAACTATCTCTTTCCTTTACTGGGGAAAATTATCGTAATCTGCTTCCACCCACGTGACAATTCACGCAATATAACAAAGAGTGTTAAACTCAGACTCCTTGGCGCCTTCTTTATTCACAGTATGATGACGCGCCGCCTTTCATGAACACGTGGCTGCCATCTTGATAACAGTTGATATTATCTAAATTCAAGTAATCGATCGCTTCTCTGTCCAGTTCTATGTATGAAATACTCTCCTACTAAATTTGCCTGGTCTGATGGATGAAATAATTGCTACTAAAACTCTCACATCTGTGATTTGGACTTACACTATTAAAATCAATCCACGCATATTATTTTCACTCATTTATATTTCAAGACTAAATTATCAGGTCCTGGAAACACATCAATCTATTTATTTCATTAACCATTAAAACAGACAAGATCAATATAATTCTAAAGCTACAGGGAAATAATGGTAATTTCACTAGGAAATAAGCTAATCTGCTTTTAAATCAAACTCACGAGTCATGTCTCTGTTCCTCTTCTACCGACACAGGGCTAGCCTAACTTCATTTCTCTCTCGTCTCGTCTGAATCTTCAAATTGGCTTGTTTGCCGCTCGCTATCTCTTTTATAAGTCCTTGGTCGAATCACTCAACTTTAGTGCGCTGCGCGGATTAATTTTGCCCCTTAAATAACACTTGCCTTTATTGCTCTACTAGGCATGAAAACACAAATATGGCCCACAACTATCAAATATAACACAATTATAGTTTAGGCTTTATTGTGGCCTAAACTAATATATTTTCTATTTCGTCAGACTTTCCACATCCCAGAGTGCTCCACGCACATCGAAAATATATGGGCGATAAATATGCCATGAGCATGAAGGGGGAAGCCAGGGTGTCTTTACGGCCCCATCACAATACTATTTTATATTCTGTTTACTTCTCAGAAACTGGAACCTCACCCTATAAGCCCACCCATTCTAGCACGGCCGTATTCTGATGTGCCAAGTGGACCACCAAGGGATGTAACCCTACAGGTCATCAATTCTAGTGTGAGTACACAAAAATCTCAGATAGTTCATACTCTACTTTACAGTAACTACTGAATAATGAACTTTCATAAATGAGTCCTTGGGTAGAATAGAAGGATTGAAATGGCGTGACAAGATCAGTAATGTGAAACTGTTGACAAAAACTGGACACGCGCAAGTGGAACAAGAGATGAGTAGAAGATGATGGAGATGGATAGGATACACATTGAGAAAGCCTGCCAATAGCATCACCAGGCAGTCCTTGATCTGGAATCCCCATGGTTTGTTGTTGTTTAACTAGAACTGGCTGAGCTTCTCGCTCTTTAGCAGCCAATACCAAGTTGAAGACTCCTTGGTATTAGCTACACTGTAGATCTAGGCTTTTCCTGTGGCTTTTCTACCAATCCGAAATGTGTTGAGTTGAAGTCATGAGCTCCAGTTCCTGCAGCTTGGCTTGCATTTAAAGGATCATCACATCTGATCCAAAGCCAGGAGTAAGAAGCACGTGGCATACTGTGCATTCCCCGCCATCCAAGGGGGCTCTCCAACTATGCAGAGCTAAAATACTGTGCTCTGGTTCTGGGCTCTCCCAAAGAATTGTCACGTCCTGCACAGAGCCATTTCTCAGCTCCCCTTGCCTCTTACTGGGTCCATAGTGAGATCCTTCTGCACGCAGTCAACCAAGTCAAAGCCAAAGAAATATGTCTGGGGCTCAACTGACTCCTCCAAGCTTAGTGTGCAATGCTGGGTTCTCAGACTCCTCCAAGCTTAGTGTGCAATGCTAAGTTCTCAGACTCCTCCAAGCTTAGTGTGCAATGCTGGGTTCTCAGACTCCTCCAAGCATAGTGTGCAATGCTGGGTTCTCAGACTCCTCCAAGCTTAGTGTGCAATGCTGGGTTCTCAGACTCCTCCAAGCTTAGTGTGCAATGCTGGGTTCTCAGACTCCTCCAAGCTTAGTGTGCAATGCTGGGTTCTCAGACTCCTCCAAGCATAGTGTGCAATGCTGGGTTCTCAGACTCCTCCAAGCTTAGTGTGCAATGCTGGGTTCTCAGACTCCTCCAAGCTTAGTGTGCAATGCTGGGTTCTCAGACTCCTCCAAGCTTAGTGTGCAATGCTGGGTTCTCAGACTCCTCCAAGCTTAGTGTGCAATGCTGGGTTCTCAGACTCCTCCAAGCTTAGTGTGCAATGCTGGGTTCTCAGACTCCTCCAAGCTTAGTGTGCAATCCTGGGTTCTCAGACTCCTCCAAGCTTAGTGTGCAATGCTGGGTTCTCAACAAGTTTCATCACAGGGGGAATCCCCAGTGTAAAAGAGTTACAGGGAGACCAAAGAATACATCAAAAAAGAGAACTGGAGATAGACATGAAGAAGACATGTAGAGAGCCTGAGTTGATGACACAGGACAAGAAGACATGGCATAAGTTTGTTGAAGGCCTATGCTTCTTTGGGAGCTTTTTTGTTTGATGATGATGATTTAACTGTGGAAAACACGTTTTGAGACAAAACATAGAAATATTAGAAAAATTAGAATCACATTAAATGTTTTCTTTCAGTTTTTGTGTGTTGATTTTCTGATTGTGAAATTCATGATCAAGGCCCAAGAACATAACAAACAGTAATAAATTTTACATTTACATTATAGTAATGCTCTTATAGATTACATTTCCTCACTCAGCACTGTTGTCCTGCAATTACAGATAACCTTGGACTGGACAATGAACAGCTAAACAAACAAAAAAATGGGAAAAATCAAAGTACTTGAATATACAGATCAAAGTGGGGAATAGAGTGGCTCAGATGTATCACATCCACCTCTAATTCTAAAGGTGCTGGGTTCACTCCCAGCACAGGGAATATAATTGATTTTTTTTTCAGAACTAGTGATTTCTGATGATGCCATACTCTCCCTTGGTCACATGGGTAGTAAGATTGGATGCTTTGCCTTCTCAGATAAGGGCTAAAAAATTGGAGATCCTATGTGCAACTTCTGCACATTTAAAATCCCTCGGCAGTTGGAAATTGTAAAGAGTAGGCAAAACGGCCATAATCTGGCAAAATTTAAAAATTAGGAAAACCTACCCACCACAAAAATATCTAAAGAATGTGTGATTCCTGTATACACTCATTGGGATCCTTGTCACTCCTACAGAGTTCATGCACTGTGCTGAAATCCTCGTGTGATCTAAGGGTGGAGATCAGAGCACTGATGGAGTTGTCCATGTGCAATGAAGATGATCCTTAAAACCAAACCAAAACCAAAACAGATCAAAGTAGTAAAATGTAATTAATTCAATTTTATCATCAACATTTTATTTGAATTTTTCTCTTTTCTTTGGTGCCCTGGTAGCCTGGTGCCCTAAGCATGTTCTTAGTGTGCTTAATGGGTAATCCAGCATTGCTAGTGATGTAAAAACTATGATAAGAAATGATATTGAAAAGTAATCTTTCATTCAGCGCATCTTGGTGATGTGGCAACCTCCTTCCCCCCATTTGAGAAATGGGCAGCTCCTGGGTTACACTTTTCAGTACAAACATACAGGGGCAGGAAGTGGTGACGTCAACTCTGTTAACATTGAAGGAGGTGTACGGAAATACAAGATTACAAGTGAGAATTTTTTAGTCTTGTGTTATTTAGTCCATTGGTAGACTGAATAGTCACTCGCTATTTTTAAATTGTTATCTATTGGATATACATGAATAATCAAAACTATAATGAGAAGTTGGCAACAAGACAAAAATGGCTGTATACAGCTTCACCCGTGTCCCAGTCTTGACGAATGGATGCTAGTCATGGGCAATGACAACAACCCACAAAAGCCAGATTCAAACCTCAGAAATGAGGTATCTGAGAAAGGTGGTTGAAGTAACAAGAAGAGACATGGTCCGCAGCCAGACGATATACATCAAGGCCTTAAAACCCAACCCCTGCAGACCCAAGAAGAACAGTCTCAACTAAGATGGTTTGGCCGTGTGTGCAGAATGGGAGAAGATCGGCTACCACGACAAGCATGGGAAACTAAGAGCCAGGGATCCAGACCTCCAGGGTGACCCAGAGTCCATGGGAGGACAACATTAGACAATCTTTGAAGGACCGAGGACAAGAATGGAACCAGGCCAGGAGGTAGACAGCCGATAGGATAGTATGGTGCTCTCTCTTCCAAACCTCTACACCTCACGGTAGAAGAGGAACGACTAAGTAAGTAAGGATATACATGAAACAGATGTCGAAACATAGTGCAATAACTGCCATTTGAGTAATAAGTTGTATTTTCTTATATATTTATATTGCTAAAACAAACAACACATTTAAAAAGGCCAATAAACTTACATTTCAAGAGACAACAAAAATTGTTGCCCATTATGTGGTCATGCCCAAGAAAAAAAAATAGACTGAATAAGTATTGCCAGCTGGTACTGAACATCAGTCTAAAGAGGACAGAGGTCATGACACTCAGTGTGGGCAGTCCTGAGCCCATAACAATAAAGAACCAGAAGCTGGAACAGATGGACACATTTACATACCAAGGATGAGTGGTGACTCCAGATGGCAGAAAAGGCAAAGACATCAAGAACAGAATGAATAAAGCGAGAACAGTCTTTGCTGGTCTCAACATCATCTGTAAGTCTTCCCAGTACAGCACAAACACCAAATTAAGATTAAATGAGAGCTGTGTACTTTTTGTGCTTCTCTATCGTGCAGAGTGCTGGAGAGTAACAGAGAAGGAAATATCGAAACTGTCTTCTTTCCACGCAGTCTGCCTAAGGAAAATTCTCCGAATCTTTTGGCCGAATACAATCGCTAACCAAGAACTACTTACTCGGAGTAACCAAGACAACATGCACACCATCATAGCTGGCAAACGCTGGAGTTGGGTTGACCACGTCCTCAGAAGAGACCCTGATGCCATCACAAGAACAGCTATGCTATGGACCCCAGAAGAAAAGCAAAAGACCAAAAACAACTTGGCAGAGAACTGTTTAGGCCGAGATGCAAAGAATGAACCAGAGCTGGGGCACTGAACGAAGGATGGTCGCAGACCAAAAGAGTGGAAGCAGTTTGTTGCTGCCCTACAAGATGCCACCAGGCGTGATGGCCACTGATGCTTTGACAGTCTGCGGGTAAGGATCAAAGAAGAAGAAGATGAGGTTATGTGATGAACTGGCCAGATCTCAAGCTGGGCTGCAATGTTAATGTTATGTAGCATATTATGCAATAAAAGGACATGTTGATTCTCTTTATTTTGAAGTTTGTTTCATGTACATTAGCTGGATAGGAGTAAAGATATACAGTTTAACAAATAATGAGTGATATTTTCAGTCACCCGGTCAAGCAGGGCTTCTCAATCTTTTAGTGGTCCTGCACCCCTTTACAGCATCTTAAGACACCTTGCACCTTATCACACTCTAGCTCACAAAATCTACCAGAAATGCAAAAAAAAAAGAGAAAAAAATATGTCTTTTTTGATGAGGAATATATTGAGCATTTTATCTTTAATTGTAATCATAAGTTTACTAGATTAATGAACTATCTGTAGCTGCTTCATTTCAGTTATGCTTGTGAAAACTTTTTAAAATAATTTTTTTTTAAGTGGATTGCTTCCTTCCAACATGAGGAATAAGCTTCCTCTGCACAATAGCCTCTTTCAGGACATCCTCATTACTCTTTTCACCATCTTTCACTATTGTATCAATCGTTTCCTGCAACTCCTTTTGCTTTTTGATATTAACTGCATCATAAGTGTGCCTCAAGTTGGTTATATTATGTTCACCAACTGATATTCCTGACACAACCTTTAGTGATCTCATTATATTCTCATTGTATGGATTGAACAGATCTGGTGACAGCACACATTCCTGTCTAACACTCATTCTGAACTTCTTTTTTTTTAAAACAAAGTATACCGTTCAACCCTTGATGGGTTATAATTAGGATATATAGTGTAATAAATTCAAGACAATATAGTAACTTCTTCCCCCCTCCACTCAATCCAAATAGAGTAACCATTCTGAACTGCTGAAATGTTCCTATTTGGCCGCCAATTCTTGTAGCTTCTGTTTGTTGCCAGTACATGTTCTTTATTATTCTCAGGTCTTTACCATCGATGTTGATGCTTTGTAACATTTTGATAATTTCCTCATATTTCCCTTTGTCACTTGCCTTAGTGTAATATATACAGCACAAGTGTTGGTCTGTTTTTACTTATATAATGACAAAGTGGTTACAAACTTGACTTTTAAGGCAAGGGGTGGGGGGGTTTGAAACCTGGTCATGTCATGCTTCAGTCTACCCAGCTGTAAATAGGTACCTGACTCTGCTCTTGAGTAAGCAAGGTAATGGTAGTGAGGAAAGGAACTGGTCAACCCACTTCATTAAAATGAGATCTAGTACAGTTGAAGTCTCTAACACTTCATTCCTCTGTTGCAGTATCCGCTATGGACTACTTTGTAGCAATAGGGGTAGTGATAATGACAGCTGTGGTAGCAATAATGTATAATGTTGTGTGGGTGTAGCAATAGGGGTAGTGATAATGACAGCTGAACGGAAAATGGTGTGTGGTAATTATGTTTGTGGCAGCAGTAGTGTTTTACTAATACATGTCTGGTTCTTATCACTTCCACATTTGGTGATCTTGTCATACCATTTCAGTCTTTCTATTCTACGTAAGCACCCATTTCTGAAAGTCCTGATGGTTGTTTTTGTTGTTATGCATGTTTCAAATGTTGTATTTTTCTCTTGTTTCTATTACTCTGAGGTCCTACTTTCAAGTTGTATAATTTACTGATCTTTTAGATCCCTGACGTGCTGATGTTTAAATTTACACAGAGCTACAGAAGAATACAAGGAAAACAGTTATAGATGCTTTAAATTTGCAGAAGCTGGTGTGGATCGACTGTCCTGGTCCTGCATGGGTAAGCGGTGATGAGAGAGCTGACAGATTAGCATCCAGAGCACCTACAGTGGGGACACTGGATTTGGATAAGGGAGAGATACTGAGAACAATTAATGATCGCCTGATAGTGAATGGTATTGCAATAGATGAATCATCAAGGTTAAGACTAGGAATTTGGCATCAAAATTAAAGCTAGCAGAGATGGATGTATGAGAGGATGATTCCGTCATGTATACAACCAGCGAGCTACAGGAACAGTTAGCATTCACACTCTTCGACATATACTGAGGGAGACTGAGCACCTATGGGTTTGCCTGGAGTGCAGTGATGTCGATTCTGTCAACAATAACTTTGAGTTGATCATCTCTTAAAAAAACTTTTCAGGACAGAATAGACAGTGAGAACTGTCGTTATCATTTGTGCTTCATGGACATTTTGAAAGATATAAGGGGTTTGGAGAAACAGATGACAGGAGGGAGTGGCTTGGTTGTCCAGAGAAGTGCATTAATTTAGAATGTTCAGAATATATTTATACAGTAGATTCCGGTAACTGGAGTCAGAGTGGCTAAGAGGTATGGTGTTCGCCTCGAATTCTAAAGGTACCGGGTTCAATTCCCAGTAGAAGGAATATAATTTATGGAAATTTTTTTCACAACCAGTGGTCCTAATGATTATAAGTGGTGCCGCATAAACAGCTGTTGTGGCAAAGGAATGAAGAACGGAAGATGGATGTCTGCATTGGAAACTTTTTTTTTTTTTTTCACTTTTTTCCTCTTTTTCCTTTTTCTCACTATAGGCATCATGGGGTCCCTCTTGCAGAAAGCCTGTGCCAAAGTAATTGATATGACCTATCTGTAGTGGTTTCTCTTGCAAATTGTTTCCTATGATAAAATTGCCAGCCCACTGCACAGTCCTTTGCATTAAGCTTTTACTTCATGCTTTCGGGAGCCGCGCTGGTGTAATGGCTACAACGTTGTACTGGCCACCAGGTGTTCATGGTTCAAACCCGGCCGTTGGCGTTTGAAGAAATGTTTACGACCGGAAATTTGACTGAATAACCTGAACGGCTCCTGCACATAAATCCCGTGTGGATGGGAAGGAGCAAAGCTCCTGACCGGGTTGGAAGGAAAGTCCACTGACCCCCCAGCCTCGCAATGACATGTCATTGGGCCGAAAGAGCTGGAAAGCTCGAGTGCCGCTGGTTATTTAAAAAAAAAAAAAAAAAAAAACTTCATGCTTTTTAGAAAGCAGTGTCTGAGACTTCATTAACAAGGGTGGTTATTGCATCAGACTCACAATCCATGCTTCGGAAGGTCCAAAGTGGATGGCTCCGGCATGAATGGAAAACCTCAATAGAAGACTTGAATCTGTCCTGGTCATGCAGGAGTATATGGCAATGAAAGAGCTGACAGACAAGCTTCAAGAGCACCCATAGAATGTGCATTGGATATGGATAAGGGAGAGATACTGAGGGCAATTAATGATCACCTCTTAGAGAATGACACTGCAATAGATGAATCATCAAGGTTAAGACTGTTGCATTTTGGCATCAAAAGTAAGGCTAGCAAGATGGACGTATGAGAGGATGCATTCATCGTGTATACAACCAGCGAGCTACAGGAACAGTTAGTATTAACATTATTCGACATATACCGAGGGAGACTGAGCACCAATTGGTTTGCCCAGAGTGCAATGATGTCGGTTCTGTTCAACAATAACAATAACGATTGCCAGCCCAATGCACAGTCCTTAGCTTTAACCTTTAACCTTATACATGCTTATTAGAATTCAATGGTTTTATTCTTTGGTCTCAGATCTATGGGGCGTATTCATTTATATAGAAGAGAACTGGAAACAGAACTGAAAAGAATGAGGAAGACACAGAAAGATGGCATGGGACAGGATGACTTGACCTGAGTATTTTTAAAAAGCTTTTGCTCATATCATCTTTTGCTCATATCAGCTTTTGCTCATATCAGCTTTTGCTCATATCCCTGTGTAGTTCCAGGATTTTCCTGTGGCTCTTCTGCCATTTCAAAACTTGTTGGGTTGAGGTCATAAGCTCCAGTTTCTTTCTTGTTTAGCGGCTCTAACGCTGAAATTCATGCAAGAGCAGCATGAATTCCTTTGCATCCCTCTTGCTATGGTAAATAATTTGTTAAAGGATAGGATGGCTGGGTCTATATTTTTGCTATCATTGGATTTATGTTAATAAATGAGGAGGCTGCTGTAAAACTGGTAAGGAAATAAATATATAAATTAAAAAATAATATGGTACGGAATCAGTTTTACAAATTAACGGTACACAGGAAAAACGGTTTCACTCTTCATCAGTCACAGCTATAAACAGGTGACAAAGATAAAGAACTTTTTCTCATGTGTTTTTCATATTTTCATCAGTTAAAAGAGATTTCAAGAAAGAAGACAGTTTATCCACCACCAGTAAACCCACTATCAGTGAAGGACTCAAACCTGACTTTTCACCGTTACCGCCTTCTGAAGTCAAAGTTGTGAATAAAACTGGGCCAAGTGTGCATTTGGTGTGGTCAGCACCAGAGCCTTCTGAATGTTGTCCAGTTGTAGCATACAAGATTGTGATCAGAAACTATAATGGTAGGTTCTTAAGTTGTTGGTGGCAGTAATACATGTTGTTCTGTTGTTGCTGACACTGCTGATCAGGCCCTTTAAGAGAGGGGCAAGCAGGGCCATTTGACCCGGGCCTCACCTCATGGATATTTGTTATCATTCTTTTCAAACAGTGAGGAAGCCTCATGAAGTGAAATGACCCAGGCCTCATCCGATCTCTCAGATGGCCTACAGCTGATAGTTGGTTGTTGTATGTTGTTGATGACACTGTAAATAGTTTATGATGGTTGTTGTAGTGTCCGATCCAACATTTTATGGATATATTTAGATGTAAGAAGAAGAGTTAAGTCTCTTGAAATTAATGGCCATTGTGAGACAGTAAATGTTCATAACTATGTGTGTTAATAAATGTTAAGAAAAACAAGTGTCAAGTATTATTTCATTTACATGACTTAGGTAGAATACCACAGTTGTTATGATATGATTTGCAATGGTCATGTTATTGCTGTTGTTTATAGTTGTGGTTGTCTTTGGTGACTGTGTTTTGTTGCTGGAAATGTAAAAATAGTGAAAGGTAAAAAGGGGGTTTGTTGGTGAGTAAGAAGATAAGAACAAAGCAGAAAAAGACACTACACAATATGAAAAAATATAGGAAGTGAGGAATCAAAAATATAAGAGATAAAAAAAAAGAAAAAGGATCCCGTTACACACCCACTGAGGCATATTGGGAATATGGTGTTAGGCCTTCATTTTCTTGACCATCAGCACACACTAGAGGTAATGTGGTCAGCATCACGCCGGCCGCCTTAACCTTCCCAGAGTTGCTCTGGTACCCATTTCCTGAGGCTGGGTCGACCCCGGAGCCGTTTGTGGTCTAAAAAAATCCCCCCTCAACTGGGGGATCAAACCATGGACCACCGAGCTAGGAAGCCAGTGCACTAACCACTGTGCTACTGTGGCTCCTATAATAAGAGATAATGTTAGAATCATAATTTTTTCCCTTTTGCTACCTCTGGAGCATGGAACCTGTCATAAAATTAACCATGATACAACGTCGCCCACACCGCGGGTCATCCCCCGCCATGGAAATTAAATTGTTAGACTTGAAGGCCAAACGGAACGGGATGAGAACGGAGATCAAAAGGAAAAAAAAAATCTGACTGAACGCGTGCTTGAAACTAGCGAGGCTAAAAGGACGCAAATTGGTGGGGAAAGGAGGAAAAAGTCACGTTCCCCAAGTTGACATAAAGTAAAGAAATCGACAAAAAGGACCTTGGATATTATACGCCACAGTCATTTTTTGGACGGTTTTGCGATAACTTAGTCCGTTTATTTGAATGCAGTGACGAACGCATTCCAGAAGATTCTAGAAAATATTTGAAAAGTAACTTTTCTTAATAATAATGTTAGGAATATAAAACCTAGCTGGCCGGATGGCCCATCTTGAGCAGTGAAATAATATGCTTTCATTTATACAGACGGATAGATAATAAGAAAGATATTGACAAAAGACTGTGTTGTTCATATCAACGAACGACTACATTGAAATAAAACATGTCACTAATTTTCAAAAAATTGTGGCCTTGAAGACGCAAGTGCTAAAATCTAGTTGGAATGAAGAGACGGGGTGGGATGGTGAATTGTGGCTAAAAATAACTTTACAGGCAAAATTGTGTAGGGGAAGGCAGAGTTGGTTCAAAAAACAAGTGTGTTTTTTTTTGTGAAATGCAAGTAGAGACGGACGGACCAACAGACAATAAGGCATACTTGACTGAGGTATGACTGAAATGACTTTTTGGTAGGATATTTGAATTTGAAAAAAGAAAAGGCAGTGATTGGCCATAGATGAATATATTATCGGCGCTCAGACGCGCATTTTGTGCCAGTCATTATAAGTTGTCCTAGTAGACACTGTGAATTATTAAGTGGTGTAATTCCCAGAAGCTATTGAAATATTTAGAGGGACGCCATCCTAAAGCCAGCAGCTCAGCTGAGTTTTGCTAGCATTTAACTGTGTTCTTTATTCATAATTCTGGTAAGACTGAAATTATTTCTTTGTACATTTTAATATTTGTTTAATGTTTCGAGTGATTTGATACTGCAATAGCATAATCTGTCCCTTACAACAAGTAAGGATTCGCTCTAGACCCCCCGCCCCAGTTCAGGGTCTAGAGACAAATAAAATACATAAACTCCAGCAAGGATTATGGAGGACAGATCAAGTGTTGAGATCAGTGAAACATATCACCTATCCTATTCTATGGCAGGAAGCTAATGAACATATTTCAGAATCTGTAGTCTGGGAGAACTTAGCCTATGTGAAACCAACTTGGTAAGATGTGTTGTTTGGTCAGAAAGATCTGACCCGTCTATGTGGTGTTGTTGTTGTGTAGTGTTGTGTCCAGAAATGGTTAGAGGATGGAATTCTGACACATGACTAATACTTTGATTGCAGAACTGTGAGTTTCAGTTGGCACCACTGTGGTGTCAAATGAGTTGTTGAATATTACCAGAGTGGACCCGTGCAGTAACATTTTGTCAGAGCAGCCTATTATAGCCCCCAAGCACGGAGAGGTGGGGCCACCAGACTTCTGATATTGCCCCCAAGCATGGAGAGGTGGGGCCACCAGACTTCTGATATTGCCCCCAAGCACGGAGAGGTGGGGCCACCAGACTTCTGATATTGCCCCCAAGCACGGAGAGGTGGGGCCACCAGATCTCAGCACCAGAGCTACACATTCAAGCTACGTGAGCGTCTGGTCTGCTGAGAATTCACCAACTCACTTATTTGCTAACACACCCATAAAATTTCCATCAAATAACTGGACAATGTGTAGTCACCATAGACAGGGAGTGATGAGGCCACCCCAACAGCACATCCATTAAATGTTCTCCCAAATAGATTACAACTATAAACAGTAATAATATTAACTAGTCTAGTAACATATATATGTACACACCTTGCATTTATTATGTAATATTCATGCATTTCTTTCATAATTGCAAAACCTTTCATATGTTCTGGCCAAAATAAAACCTTGGTTCAGAACAAATAAATTTTAAAGAAAATTACTATCCACATTTTACACACTTGAGTTAGTTCAGTGTATTATAACATTTATTAATATTATTAGACTTAGTAAATATCTGTGTGTGTGTATGTAAACTACCACAACACATTACATATCATTACCCTAGACATTTAACGTAGCCACATTCATTAGTAAAAAAAGATAGGTGTGAGGTCGTAGTGGTAGCAAGAAGGGCCTTCTGACAATTCACAGCTACATTTTATCTCAGGAGCCTTCACAGCTGACCTCATGCATCACACTTAGTAATATCACCATCATACAATACCATCAAATCCACTACAGAACCACTACTGTAGCTGGTCCCCGTGCATGAATCCTGTACCAAGCACTCACATGCTGTTTCATTTGTGGCTTGTGTAGCAATTTGTTTTACATGATGATGAGGTTACCAGTCTCATGAACAACTTCATATTGGTAGCCTTGTACAACATGGCTGAAGGAGTGGTAGTCCTATTCTTTATTTATTTAATTAAAGACACCCATGAACTGTATTGGAGCAATTTGGAATCATATCTTCTTCTTCTTCAAGTAGCCTACTATGCCAGTACAATTTATCAATTCTGTTGTTAACTTCTTTCCATGCCACAGTATCAAACTGTCCAGTATTTGCTTCTTTGTCTTCCCTATCTCTGTTTCCTTCAATCTTACCTGTTGTTACGATATATTCCAGCTTTCCTCTTCTCATAACCTGCCCAAAAAAAGTGGATTGCTTCTTTCTAACTTGTGAAATTAGTTTCCTTTGCGCATTGGCCTCTTTCAAGACATCCTCATTATTCTTTTTGGCTGTCCATGGTATTTTTAACATTCTTCTGTAAAACCACATCTCTGTGGCCTCTAGTGCCTTCCCTACTTTGTTTACTAATTGTCCATGACTCCCTCCCATATGTCAGAATTGGTTCTATATAACACTGAAGAACTCTCTTTCTTCCATTGACAATGAATTGTTGCATAAAATACTCTTCATGTTATAGAATGCCGTTTTTGCCTGAGCTATTCTGCTCTTCACTTCTGAAATGCATCTTCCATCCGTTGTTATTAATGTGCCCATTCTGCCAAATACTGAACACCTGGAATTATATACATGTGTAAAATATAATAGGGTACCTGGATTTTCTGAGGAGGCATAGTCAGAATTGAAGTGCTATGACAAGATCACTAATGTGGAACTGATGACAAGTTCACTAATTTGGTACTGATGACAAGATCACTAATGTGGAACTGATGTCAAGATTACTAATGTGAAAATGGTGACAAGATCACTAATATGGAACTGATGTTCTCCACAAAGTGGCTATTGGCCGTTCTTGCTTTTGCTTTCCTTCTGGAGTTCATAGCATGGCAGTTTCTATACAGCACTGTTAAATTGTGTATGTGAATTGTTTTTATGAAATATTTAATGTTAAATATTTTAAAAGATTCATCATAAAATGAGATAGTAAGAGGTACTACTCATGTCCATCTGACTGGCCTGACTCCCAGTACCTTGTCTGGTGTCAGTGTCATTGCCTTAAGTTAAATTATGTATGTGGATTGTTTTTATGGAATATGGTATTAATGTTAAATATTTTAAAAGATTCATCAGAAAATGAGATAGTAAGAGGTACTACTCATGTCCATCTGACTGGCCTGATTCCCAGTACCTTGTATGGAGTCAGTGTCATAGCTTTGAGTATGACCAGTGAAAGCAGCCCATCAGACGAGTCAGTGTTTACCACATTTGAGGCAGGTTTGTATTCACCAGTTGTTACTCTCGTCATCTTTGTCTATTCAGTACAAATACTTTTCACAACTGAATCCATTCAGTGACCTAAAGATATGCTTTTTTGAGTAGCAGTGTATTCTTTCTTGTTCATCATTGTTATTTTCATTACCTTTCCGCTCCTCAAGGTGCATAGGCCATTAGTTAATTCATGCTAAATTCTCCTGTCCTGTGCCATTCATGAAATGTTTTTTTTAAATCTATTTCATGTCTGTCTCCTGTTTTCTTTCCCACATGTTTCTTAGTCTCCCTTAACCTATCTTACCCTGGGGATTCCAGAACAAGGACTGGCTTGTAATGCTGTCAACAGGTTTCCTTTATGAAAGTTCAATCTATCACAAGCATCTCCTTCTCATCTCCTGTTCACTAGCACTTGTCTGGTTCTTGTTCCACATTGGTGCTGTTGTCATATCATTTCAATCCTCCCTTTCCATCACTTATTTATGAAATTCCCATTTGGACAAGTTTTTTGGGTTTAATATTCCAGTTTTGTTTTCTTCATTATTTATGCCTTTTAGTTCATTAGATTTGCTTTTGTTTGTGCTAAAGGAAAATGCATTGCAATGTAAGTGTCAAATGCAGCCAACCATCCATTAGTAGAAGGAGCCATACATTTTTTGGTCTTTATTAACACAAAAAAATTAAAGTAACAATAAAAGAGAGAGTTCTTGAAGTTAAGATTTGCTTTAAAATGCACTGAAAGCTGAAAAAACACTCGGATGTAAGGATCAGTGATGGTGTGAGGAAAAGGGGTAGTCTGATGGGGTGCTTGTATGGCTGATGGCAGATAATTGGTGGATTTGATGTAATCTCTAACACCCCTGGGCTTTCTCACCCCTTGTTAACAACAGGGCAGTTATGAAAGACTTCATTTTAGTTCGTTTTTTTTATATTTTTTTATTTGTTTGTTTTTCTTTTTATTGTATTTCTTGGAAAGAGGAGGTCAAACACAAAAACATTCACACAAATTTGGTTTGATTTACTCTATTTGGACTGAGTGGAGGGGGGAAGAAGGTACTATATTTGGGTATTAGAAATCTGACTTTACTTTCTTGAATTAGTACACCACATGTCCTAATTATAACCCATCAAGGGTTGAACGTGATACTTTATGAAAAAAAAACAACAACTCAGATTTAAGTCCAAGTATTCAGAAAAGGATTTCATATGATAAGGTACTATTAAATATTTGCACACATTTAATAGTCAAGAAGGATTGGACAGATTTGCTTTTCAAAATTTCTATTTATTTAAATATACAAACCATATGAAGTACTTTTGTAAATACATTAGAACCTGGATAATTTAAACTAAATGGGAGCAGGGGTAGTTTTTATTTTTTATTTTTCAGATTTTTGAAAGCATAAAAACTTCTATAGTAGACTGAAAACAGGGCTTAGTAATAAAAAACATTGAGTTGTACTTAACATAATTATATTCATTGGTAACAGGACAAATGAAACCTTCAGCAGCATCATGTTTGAACTTTGTATCTTTGTTGCCAGGTCTCTGTTTTCAGTAAGAATAATTACATTTGAAAAGCATTCATTTTGTTGCTCACGCAAAGCCATCACAGTGTCTAGCATGGTAAAAAGAGAATTTCTGAAGAATGCCTCTGCATGTCTAGACCCTTTATACGAATCAAGTTTCAATGCAAACTTTAAAGTTAGTTACATGTTGTCTTTAAATATCTATTAAAGCTGACTTTCGACCATCGTAATGAAGACCTGGGGGTTGAGTGGCTAAAAGGTATGGCATCTGCCTCGAACTCTAGACGTACCGAGCTCGATTCCCAGTAGAGGGAATATAATTTATGGAAATTTTTTTTTCAGAACTAGTGGTCCTAATGATGTCATACTCCCCCCTGGTCTCCTGGGTAGTGAGATCAGATGCCTAGCCTTCTTGGATAGGGGCGAAAAAAATAGGAGGTCCCAGGTGCATGTTGCGCATGTTGAAAATCCCACTGCAGCTGGAAATCGTAAAGAGTAGGCCATAAGCCCACTGCCCTGGCAAAATTAAAAAAATTAGAAACCTGCTCATCACAAAAATATTTATAGAATGTGTGATTTGTATGTAAACACATTGGGATTCTCACCGGTGCTACGGAGTTTGTGCTGAAACCTCCTTGTGTGATCTCAGGGAGGAGATATGAGCACTGATGAAGTTGTCCATGTGCAATGAAGATAGTCCTTCAAACCAAACCAATGAAGACCGATTTTCTCCTGTTTAAAAAATCTCAATCTTTGATTCAACTGTTGAAAATGTCTGCTTCCATTTAGAAGAAGAAGAAGATGCCATAGATATAATATGGTAAAAGTAACAATAATGATGTAAACATTGGAAAATCACACTCACATTAAGAAAACTGATGAACTGACTGAATGTATGTGAAAATTAAAAATAGGGATTGTTTCCACCTACAGCTATCAATATCACTGACTCATTTTAGTTTAGTTCAGCGAAAAACTCCTCAATTTCTGGCGCCAGCATTAAAACAGTGCTGGCTTATTTGGATTATTGATATTTTTAGATTATAGATGTTCATATTATCGAGAAGCTTGTTTTATGTTAAAAATGTTCTTATAATTTGCTTATTTATTCTGCAGTCAGCGTTGGTACAGACAAGATGCACTGCATGATAAAACTTTTATCAGATCTGAGCTTTAATATTTTATCCAAATGTTGATTTATTGCAAATAAAGCTTTTTACTGTATTTAGATACAAACTTCAAAGTTCTACAACTTGAGATCCACTAGTTTGCATAAATCCAATAGAAAAAATAAGGTTTTAAATACAATGAAGAGCTCCCAGTTCAAATTTGGTCCTTGCAACTCACAAAATGTAAAAGCCTTAGTGAAATGATAAATAGCATAAGATTCAATATGACCACTGTTTCCATGGCAACCAAAAGCATTTTGCCATTAAATGCTTTGTTATTCATAACTATAATGTTGTAGGTTAAACGTCTTCATTTTTAATTGAAATCCTGCAATTATTTATCAACATAAGATTTCCCCATAGCTACTTCTTTTAATTTTCTCTGGTATTGCAGTGCCACCAGCTGTTGTGTTCTTCCAAGCTACGACTGTATACCTTGGTGGAGATGCCAACCTAACTTGCATAGGTAGAGGTTACGAGATTCCAAAAATAGACTGGTTTATTTCTACTAATGCAGGCAATGAAGAAAGAGGTGAAAATATAATTAAGGTGAGTTATGTTTGTGGTTATAAGAGTGATTTTGTTATCTGTGACATTGACCTGTAAGTCGTGTGTTTTTGGGATGGAAGCAGTCTTGACTTTAGGTTATGGAGGAAAGAGTATGGTCCCTGCCTAATGTACAAGACTGATGTAATGGTCAAATATAATGGTATGAATATCACTTTAGTTATAATAACTGGCAACTCTATTCCAGCATATGAATTAGTCTGATTATCAGAAGTAATCCACCTATCAGACAAACATTTTTAGCCCTTCATCTTGATGCTTTAGGGGAGTGGACCCACTTGGGTTAATGCTCTCAAGTATCATCTTCATGTTTTTCTTGCCCTGCCTGCACTGAGAATTAAGCCCACTCCACCTTGATCACAATTACTAAGTTAACTCTTTACTCCTGGTTTTATCCATTCTGCCAACCTGAGACAGTTATCTTCATCTTCCTCATTCACTCTCAGACGTCCACATTAATGACTAATAAAGGCAGTAGTCAGCTCAAAGTCCTTGACATCTCCAGACAGTTTTTCGTGGAGAGAAGTGGGTTGTTGCTATATGCCACTCCGATCACTGCTGTAAGTTGGGCAGGACTGCAGCAGATGTTCGGCTGTCATGGGGCTGGTACCACAGGAGCAGAAATCTGTTGGACCAATCCTGTACTTGTGATATTGATGGTATATCAACCTATTGTGACCAGCACGTAAGCGGAAAATGATGACCTGGACTTTCAGCCAAGATGGCTGCTTAATATTTGTAAGTTTTCTGCATTTTTGTAGTCACCAGTCAAGTACACACCAGCCATATAGTGTCGCAGAACTGCAAGGAAGTCAAGCAAAAAACCAAAAGGTACAGAAGCAGCCCCCTATAAATGCATGCTGAAGTCTGATGCACTGTGCCACAAGGTGCACAACATAGTGCAGTGCTAACTGCCTTATGAGCCAGTTATGAAAGTAAAGACTTTATTGTACATAAACTTACTTTGTTGAATTCAATAGTTTGTTGTGATTGTTTCACAGTCAGTAACAGACCTTTTCAGCAGTTTTGTCAAGTCTTGAGTGCCCTTGTCCTTGACGTCCCTTCAGGCCTAGTTGTTTCAGTAGAACATGTACTGAAACAGCCAAAAGATCTTTTATGCCTACTTCTACAACTATGACTATTGCTGTAAGTCCATTATGTCTCAGTTTAGAATACAGTGCAATCAGCTATCATCACAAGTCAGTGGCAGAAGATCAGTCCTCAGTGTGATAGGATACCTGAGAGGAAGTTGAACAAACTTTTAATTAGATCCAGTAGAATATCCTAGCCCCAACTATGACAGTGTCTGGCGATGGATAAGGCACACATTGAGGAAACCTGTTGATAGCATTACAAGGCAGTCCTTGTTCTGGAATCCTCAGGGAAAGAGAGGCAGAGGTAGACCAAAAAATACATGGAGAAGAGAACTGGATACAGAAGTGAAAATGATGAGGAAAACATGGAAAGAACTTGAGTGGATGGCACATGACAGGAGGACTTGGTATGTGTCTGTTGAAGGCCTATGCTCCTTGGGGAGCTAGAGGGCATTGATTGATTGACTGATTGAACTATGACAATATCCTTTGTATTAAACTATACTGGCCATATCTATGAAGCACTATGGTTTACCAATAATTTGTACAAAAAATTTGCGTTATCAAATGTGTACAGGTTTTTCATCTGCGAGGTGTGGCATGTATGAGACTTGTTTAGTTCCAGGGTTGGTTGACGAGACAAAGACAGATTAGGACTACTGCTCCAACAGGCATATAATGTGGGGGCGACCAACATGACGTCGTGCTTGGGGCTAACCTAGGAAAGGATCCCATTACACGCCCATTGAGGCATATTTGGAATATGGTGTTAGGCCCATATTTTCTTGACCAACGGCACACTAGGGGTGATGTGGTCAGCATCACGCTGGCCGCCTTAACCTTCCCAGAGTTCCTCTGGTACCCAATTCATGAGGCTGGGTTGACCCCGGAGCCATTTGCTGTCTAAGAAATCCCACCTCAACTGGGGATTGAACCATGGACCACCGAGCTAGGAAGCCAGTGCACTAACCACTGTGCTACAGCGGCTCTGGGCTAACATACCTCATGTAAAAATAAATTGCTGAAGACAACACCGCAGCAACAGCACATGATTGCTTTAGTGCAGGCTTCCTGCAATGGGACCAACTGCTGTGGTGGCTCCATGCTCCATAAGGAGCAGATAGGGAAGGATAATGATGACGAACTGGGACAATAGTCCTTAAAGTAGAATATTGTGACCCTAACTATGACAAGAATCCTGACAGTAGAATATCATGACCCTAACTATGACAATAATCCTGACAGTAGAATATTGTGACACTAATTATGACAAGAATCCTGACAATCAAATATCATGACTCTAACTATGACAATAATCCTGACAGAAGAATATCATGACTCTGACTATGGCAGTTATCCTTACAGTAGAATATTATGACTTTAATTATGACAATAATTCTTACTGTAGAATATTGTGACACTAACTATGACAATAGTTCTTACAGTAGAATATCATGACCCTAACTATGACAATAATCCTTACAGTAGAATATTATGACACTATGACAATAATCCTTACAGTAGAATATCATGACCCTAACTATGACAATAATCCTTGCAGTAGAATATCATGACTCTAACTATGACAATAATCCTTACAGTAGAATATCATGACCCTAACTATGACAAGAATTCTTACAGTAGAATATCATGACACTAACTATGACAATAATTTTTACAGTAGAATATCATGACACTAACTATGACAATAATTCTTACAGTAGAATATCATGACACTAACTATGACAATAATTCTTACAGTAGAATATCATGACACTAACTATGACAATAATCTGTACAGTAGAATATCATGACACTATCTATGACAATAATTCTTACAGTAGAATATCATGACACTAACTATGACAATAATTCTTACAGTTGAATATCATGACACTAACCATGACAGTAATCCTTACAGCAGAATATCATGATCACAACTGTGACAGTAACCCTTGCAGTATGGTTTGTGCTTTTGCTGTTCCTTGTGAATTAACTTGTTTTATACCGTAATTTGTTTTTTTTCCCCACAGATATCGGATTCAGATTCAGATATTGCTGAAAATGTCAGGATTATTTCAAGCATGGAAACCCATGACTCTTTGACATCATCCTTATTTATGTACAAAGTTACACGTGCAGCGGAGAGGGTGTTTGTATGTGTTGCCAGGAACAGTTTGGGATCAGACACACAGCAGCTGTATTTGCAGTTAAGTGGTAAGATACTAGTTTCTGTTGCTGCTGAATAGTTGCGGCTACTTTGTGGTGCTACTTTGTGGGGTTGATTTGATGCTTGTTCATCATGTATGCTTTTTGTTGTTATTATGATGTATTCATGCTTGAAAGTGCACTTATGTGGAAGTAGATGCTGGAACCTAAAAGATGTAGAAAACACTGGAGAAATAAACAGTGTGCTGTTGTTGTTTAGTTGGGACTGCTGAGCTCATCCCTCTTTTTACAGCCAATGCAAAGCTGATGAATGTGCATGTGTTCTGTAGCTCTGGGTGGTGCCGTACAAAGTATTTGTAATTGTTGGGGAGCCAGGCAATAGCCACCTTCTTTCTGTGGTGTTGCTAGGCATATGAACAGCAAATGTTGAAATATCTTGTATTGATGGGTACAGTTACCAGTTAGTCTCATGTGAGGAGTTTAATTTAAGTGTTTGTGGAGTCTGATATTTACCACACAACTCCACTCAGTGTACCCTGGTACAGACAAATGTGGTGTTTGTGATAGTGTTGCAGTGTGGTCACACAGAACAGTGTAGCTGTCCGATGATCATAGTGGTTCTCACTACGATCATTGGACAGCTAGACTCTCCTGTGTGACCACACGGTTAACTGGTGCTGTGACCAAGATTGCTGAAACTTTATTGTGATCGGTGAGGAGTGACCTCAACTTTCTTTTTTATAGAGTCTAACTACCACCATCATCCTCCGTACAATTCTCTAACTTCCTTTGCTTCTCCCATTTTCAGCATCTTGTCACTCGACCTGCTGAAACCTCTCCCTGTGATCGAGGAGGAATGTCCTCATGTTGCTTTTTTGCTCAAGTATAACCACGGCCATCCAATGAGATTAATTATTTGTATATATTTCTTCTCTGAAACTTATATCTGCATTTGCCTTCTATTCAACATCTTGTCATTTGACCTGCTGAAACTTATCCCATGATCAGTGAGAAGTGACCTCAACCTACTCTTTTATAGAGTCTGAATACCGCCACTCCTATGATCATATTCTTCTCCTCAGCTTACTTAGTCATAAACTCTAAGAACTTCTACATAATTTCTTATTATCTTCTCCACTATGTTGTACCTCCTCGACTGTTTCCTTCTGCTTCTCCTCTATTTCTCCATTTCTTGTACTCCTTGAGTTTCTCTTATTGTCTCTACTATTACATTGGTTTCTGTCTTGATCTCTATGAGTACTTCTCATATTTTCATTTCTTCTTTTAGTCTCCTATACTCATCGTATTGTTCTATGCTTCCCCTGACTTTGTCTGGTGAGGAATATCCTCTTAGTCTCTTGATCTGGACTATTGTCAGGTGTCATCTGTTACCACAAACCATGGCTTTCAATAGAGCTATGTACACTGACTGTCGACAAACTTGCTGCGTAGAATTACATCTCGCTAATCAAGTTACGAGTGAGAGAGCATCTGCCTCGTGGCTTTACAACCCCTTATGTAGACCTGTTGTGGAAAATTCTAAAGTTCTTGTGTACTGCATCATACGTTCTCAATGGTCCCTTGTCTCTCTCTGTGTTCCACAACACTGTTAGTATTCTGTTTCTCTACACTTTTGAGAGTTGCGCATGATCATAGAAAATTTTGGGTTTTCCCTATAGAGGGTTCCTTCAGTTATCATTGCACTGGCTTTATAAAAGAAGTAAAATCCATTGTGACCACAACATGAAAGAAAAATTTATATAATTGAATTATCCACAACATGAAAGAAAAACTTATCTTGACTGAATTAATCTCAACATGAAAGAAATATTTCTCTTACTGAATTAACCTCAACATGAAAGAAGAATTTATCTTAATTGAATTAATCTCAACATGAAAGAAACAATTCTCAAATTGAATTAATCTGAATATGAAATAAAAATGTATCTACCTAAATTAATCTCAATGTGAAAGAAACATTTCTGTAACTGAATTAACCTCAGCATGAAAGAAACATTTCGCAAGCTGAATTAACCTCAACATTACAGAACAGTTTATCTTAACTGAATTAATCTCAGTATGAAAGAAAAATTTCTCAAACTGAATTTATTAAAATTAATCTCAATATGAAAAAAAATTTCTCAAACTGAATTTATTAAAATTAATCTCAATATGAAAGAAAAATTTCTCAAACTGAATTTATTAAAATTAATCTCAAACTCAAACTGAATTTATTAAAATTAATCTCAATATGAAAGAAAAATTTCTCAAACTGAATTTATTAAAATTAATCTCAATATGAAAGAAAAATGTCTCAAACTGAATTAATGGCTGGCTAAGCCAGTTGTTTTGTTTAAACCTTTTCTCTTGTAATACTTGTATTCTTTTTTGTTTTGTTTCATTATCATGTTTTTTTAGTGTTGAGTTTGCATACAAGGGTTTATTCATTACTCCCTTTAGTTCCCTGTGGAGTACTTGCCCACAACGTATACACTCTAAGCCTTCTTGTCCTATGCCATCCATTCAAGGTCCTTTATTGTCTTCTTTATCCTATTTATACAGTCTACAGTTCCCTTCTTTTAGTCTTCTTCTTTGTCCCTTACCCTGTGGATTTCAGAAAAAAGACTGCCTTGTAAAACTATCAGCAGGTTTCCTCAAAATATGTTCTATCCAAATACAGTGTCTTCTCTTCACATCTTTTTTCACTGATATTTTTCTGGCTCACCCATATGATACAGGGAACTAAAAAAGGGAGAAAATAATAGTAACCTGCCATTCATGTCGTACTGGCCAGCTATCCCATCCAGTAGAAACTTTAAGCCAAAAATCTTCAGCAACAAAACAGACAAGTCAACCAAAGCTAATTTAAATAATTTAATTTGGCCATCCTTGACAGAAGAAGGTCCTTTAGTAATAAGAAGTTAGATGCAACCCTAAGAAAGCCAGCACCAGGTTTGATAGCTGACTCACCATGGATTATACATGTAAAATTATTTCCTGGTGGTGCATACATTGCTCTCTTTATTCTTAGGACTACTTAGTTTATTTTTTTTCTGCCTCATTACCATGCAATTTTATTATTTTTTTAATACTTTGAATGCTTTTTCTTTTTGTTCAAAGAGCCTCCCAGAATATTTATGTCCCATGGAATATTTTTGGCGATTGGTCCCAAAATTAACAGTTAAGGAAATTAAAACAAATATTCTCTTCTCCTTTAGTTATTAGATTTTATTTTCATTATCATGTTTGTCCCGAGACAAATAGTGCTTACATGCACACCTTTGTCCCTGACAACAGAGGCACTATTGCTGATACCACTAACCTGAAAATAACAACAATGGCAATGTTGTCCAGAGGACAAGTTTGCACACTGTACATAGCAATAAATAAGTGAACTCAAAGACTTTTCCAATCTCAACACAATATAATCACAACTAGTACATGCCATATATAAGAGGTACTCAAAAGACACAAGAAACTACCAATCTATCTCGACAACCTACTGTCACGAGTAAGTTATGTTAGAGTCTGTCAGACGAGAACCAAGTCTGGGTGATGTCAGAGACAAGATGAAAATCTGAGAGAGGTCTGAGATGATAGACGAGAAATGATGATGGTGGATAGTGTGACTTATAGTTATCGAGGGTGAGAACCTATACGGACTCTCCCCTCACCACTCAGTGACCTTTTATTCAACTACTGCCACGCTGTCTCTTGCTCTGCTAGGAGATAGGGTTTATTACACTACTGTGTATCCACATACAACAGTACAAGTACAAGGTAAGGAGTACAGGTACAGATAGGAAAAGAAATCTGATCCGTTAGGAAATTACTTGTATATTTTATTAACAACAGTCAGAAAAACTATAGTAAAAGCATCATGAAATCTATCACTATAACAAAGACAACCTCACTACGATGCAAATGGCAAGGTATGAGGCACAACAACAAAAGGAAGGTTATTATAAAAAATTTGGGAACACTCCCGAAAAAAAACCCCCATAGGTTCCATGCTCCCACAATTTTGGGGTGGATATAAAATTAATAATCCTTGCTGGAAAAACCTGAAATAAAGAACTGCACCTACACCAACACACTCCCGCTGACTTGTCCCTGTCAGCTACACTGCTAATCACTTTCACTAGATGCTTAGGTACACAGGTTCTTAAACAATCTATCCCACTCTCTATTGATTTTGAGTGCACTCTACCATCTTACCCACCCCACAATCCTTCTTTGTTGGCATGCGTGCGTTGATGCTTCACTGGGATCACGGTTAGCCGTTGGAAAAATTATAACCCTGTCTTCTCCAGGGTAATTGCTGATTAATCCATGAATTGACTGCACCCAGCTGTAAATCCAGGAAATCGGGGGTTGTGATGGCAACACTCAAGATAAAATAAATGATGAGGAAATAATCCACCTTTTGAGTAATGGCCCACTACTCCTGTAGTGGTCCTCACTGATAAGGGACGACGTAGCTTTGTAAAAAGAACTGTTGCAAACGGAGCAATGGCACTCCTCTTATTAGGTGTTGGGCAAAGTATTTATACTCCAAGCAAAGGCCAATCATTAATGTGTCCGTAATAGGGTGATGAACTAGGCACGCATGTAGTTACGTGCAACCCAGCTGTAAATGACTTGTGCGGCCCTTCCTCCAGGAAGGTAATCAGGCCTAAGGCTTCAGTGTAGGGCCTGAAATAACCTGGGTTAGCTGTAAAGAAAACACAAACAACTCATATCATCGTGCTAAATAAATCATAAACATTACAACACGTCACAACAAAAAACGAGTCTTAACTAGATCCAGGAAAACATAAACGCCTCCCTGTCTATTAATCTGATCAAGGCTGAACTGCGCTGCAGTTTTATCTTACTCTCCCCCGCTCACCGTCTGATCAACAGTAAGTGCGGGGCCGGCTTATGGTAGCTTTTGCGTGACACTGCGAAGCCCGGTTACTGGCGTCTAACGCTGGAGTGGTTTCAGGCATGTTTACAAACTGCCCCTCCCCTTCCATTCTCTACTGGCGCGCGTGACCTTAGTATGGGTCCAGCCAGCTAGCTACATAATTTTTACAAGCCCGTCTAACTACTCGTAGTAGTGCTGGCGTGAGACATATTTAAACATTACATACAACATGTGACTACAATAGAAGTATGCACTAGTTAAGTATACAAATTGCATTTAAGATACCCATAAATACCCAAGTACGCAGTTAGATGCAAAGTACATGTTGCGAAGAAAAATGATGTATACAAACTGCCACTGAGGCCAAAAAATTACATTTGCTCATGTTAACCTTTTGTGTGTGTTAAAGATTTCCTACTTTGGTTATCCATAGGTGAAGGAAACCGATTATACTTTTGATGCACTACATCAGGCGTAAAATCCTGTACCCAGTATTTTCTTATATAGTAACAGTACACCAATCCTGAAAAACTGGCTATAGCTTTAGATCTCTGGTTGAATGATTGCTGTCATTACCACATTACTAAAAACCCTTTGTGAAGGCTTACTCTGACTTATCACATATCCCAAGCACAAAATTTATACTAATTACCAATTTCTAAACTTGCTTACCGCGACTGTCAGAATCTCCCACTCCGTTAATCATAAGCAGGCAAGCTGGTGTTAAGTCTGCTAACTTCTCCTGGCAGGAATTTTTAAGACTGAAGCCCTGAGAGACAACAAGAGTTAACATGATGGCATTCTCTAGAGACAGTGTCTCTGGTTTCGTGCAAAATAAAGAATTACACCGCCAATATATGGTGTAACAGTTCTGTCTGCTGCCACACGAAACCCAAGACTTTCCCTGGTGTCAAAGACCCGGGACCTTTTGCCGCTTAACCCTCAAACTGAGTGTTGAGCTTTGGGCTCGTGGTAAAACGAACTCTAAAGAAAGATGCCGCTGTCCACGACAGTGAGTCCGGGACGCTTCAATTATCTACTACCAACATTACAGAACCAGGGGAGTGAACCTATCAGATTACAGAATGACAAGTCCCTTACCCTGCTTGTATCTACAGAAACAAAAAGAAGTGAAATGGGCATGACAAAAATCAGACAGAAATTAAGAGGGAAGGTAGTTCAGTCTAAGTGGCCAGAATTTATAATCCATTTTGCGACACCTACAAGTACTCAAATATTACTAACATCACTTCTGGGACTACGACAACTTCCAATATTAGAAATAACATCGATCCTTGCAACAGCTAAAACCACACAACAGACACAGGCTCTTTCCAACCAAGAGCAACAATGGGACACATCCGTTCCCTTCAACAACTTCTGTCAACTCCCCTTCATCAAACTTCTTAACCTTTTAACCTTCCATACTTCAGGCTAACTCTAGCCAATAACAGCTTCTAATTTAGTCACATGTGATAACAATCAGAGTTCAGCTGCTCGTGCAAACATCACATGCAGCTCACAAACGTTTAACTCGACTTACATTGCAATCACGTGCGCCACACAAAAGTACACAATAAACCTTGCTTCCCCAGGAGGATGCAAACGTAGCACCTTTTCAAAATTACATCTTGACATTCACTCTCCCCTTCAAGAGAAAAATGCAGTTTTTCACTCCACGAGTGATAAACATCAGTCTATCTGGCAAACTCAAGACATTACCACTGCAGCCGTAACAAAAAAAAACAAAACAATGTTCTAGTAGAAAATTACAATATTGATCTCAGTAACCAACACTTACATACTCTGGGATATGATGGCACTATTGGACACCTCCATCAAGCCACTCCCACAATCTATGTAGTGTGGGAGTTACAACACACTACCAACACAGCACTGTTTAGACCAATGGTTCATTACCCAGAACCAAAGCTGAACAGACTAGTCAAACTACCAGGACTTGAACAGTTCACAAGTCAAGACATGCGTCAACATCACATATCAGCTCCACACAGGACATCCCAGATGATAGCTGTCTCTTTTTATAGCTGTATTTACGTACATGGATTATGCATGCATGCATGACTTCTTTGTTCTCACTTTAACAGTGACTCACATGTGGCCGTACAAGCGGATGTGCAATAATTGAGAGAGGGTTGTATTATCGTATAGTTCGTTTCACTACCCGACAGTAGGCAGTCAGTTAGATCATGTATAGTTAATTTAACCACTTAATGATTCACCACAGTGCTGGAGCCGCGCTAGCGTAGTGGTTACAACACCGCTCTGGCGACCGGGTGATTCAGGATCAAACCCGGGCGACGGCATTTGAGGATTTTTCGTCGACCGGGAATTGGACTGGATTAACTCGAGACCTGGCGAGAACATTTGAAGGAGTGTTGTCGACCAGGGATTGGCGGCTCCTGAGCCGACCCAGCTGCAATGGGTACCTCCGAAATCGGAGAGTATTTGCCTGAATGGCGAGGGACACCTGTCTCTGTACAAGTAAAAAGGGATACTCACGTAAAAATCAATGTCAGGTTAGACATAGTAATAACCTGAGATTTCGCCTCGAGTATTAGCGGGCGTACGAAAAAAAAAAAAAAAAAAAAAAAAAAAAAAAAAACCACAGTGCTGACGAACACATAGGATGATGATGATGTTACATTCAGATGTATAGACCTCAAGCTAACATCAGCTCAACCAAATCAAGCTTTATTTACATAAAGAGTCAAATTCACTCCAACACTGGGTGGCCAACCTTCACTTGGTGGCACCTTTCTACAATAATGGCTGCTGTACATAATGATACTGGCATTTTCCTTTCTCTCATTTATATCGCCTGTCGCTACTTCTTGCTTTACAGTTGTTATGTCAGTGGTTAGAATATATGACTACTTGCGAAGTCACTGTTGTCTATCAACTGCTTGCTCTTTACAATGTTGCTTTTATTCGTTGTTCTAATTCTGATCTCATTCTGTCCGACATAAAATTCTATAATTCTTTCTTTCTCTGTTAGAGTAGCTTGGGGTATCTATATTAGACTGGTCGAATACCAGTGCTGACAGTTTATACCAAGTCTCTGACTCTTATAATTCTCTACAGTCTCTTATCTTCTGTGCTGTATGAAAGTTCACCTTATTCTACACGATGTATATTGCTTGCTAGTTTTGACATACCTGTAAATTCTTGCCTTGGGCTGACCATCAAAATACTTGACAGGCAATACTGCCTTTCTTGCTCCATGAATAAACAAACACCATAACAGAAACCTGCACCTACATCTGTCAAAGTGGCTAAATGGAAAGGCTTGATGGCTGGGCAACATAGTTTTCTGCACAACACAGAAGCCAACCACCTCCAGTGGCCTATTTGCTCTAGTGCACCATCCAAGCTAGTGTTCACCACTACACAAAAGTTTAATACAGCGATAAGTTTCGCTGGGCCTATCTTTCTTTGCTACTTCGCGCTCAAAATCAGACTGACTTAATCTTTTTTCCCGATTTAACATTCCCCCGTTCTCTGCTAAAATGTGTTCACCTTCGCAAAACTTTCTCCTGCGTGTATATTTTGATCACTCACCAAAACATTTCAAGGGACGTAATTTAAAGTTGTCTACCTTTGCTGATTAAGCTCAAAACCCATACAGTCTTCTTTAACCTTATTACTAAAATATTACTATGCAAATCAGTTACACCATAATTGAGAACTCACATGAAATACTAAACCAAAATACTAAGCTTAAATTCTCAAAAGGTGATTTACGGAGTTACCTCCCTTCCCTCACAACACTCTTCTGCTCATTTTACTTCCTCTTAACAAAGACATATAGTCTATTAACAACTCTATTTAACTTTCTTAAACCATTATTCTGTAATCTCTTTCATTCTTAAAGTCCCAAGCTACCGGTCACACACACATACCTGTCAACTGTACGAATTTTTCGTACAATGTACATTTTTTTGAAACTTTTAGCAATGTACGGCTGTACAGACATGTACGAATTCTCTCTCCCCCCCCCCAACAAATTTAGGAAGAAAAAAAAAAATTTAATTAATTTTTTTTTAATTAACAAAAATTCTAAAAATATTTTCCAACTCAAGTTTTTACAAATTTTAAACCAGACAATATTTTTTTAGCCTAGGTTTTTTTTTAACCAATTTTTTTTTATTCTGTTTATAATTATTTTTTGCTGTTAACTGTTTGCTTTGCTTCGTTGTATTTTTTAATCATGCTCTTCATCTACAAAGATTATTAGTTGAAATATTTCATCCTAATTCAAAGAAACAAAAACTTGCCGGTCATGGTAAGTTTCAGGCCGAATGTGCATAGAAAGAATAGTACCTCACGATCACTAAGTTTTTTATATGTAAAGAACAGCATGAGACTATTAGCATGTTTCATATCACACTTCTTCAAATGCTAATAGATGTGCATATGTCATTTCTCGTTTTAAAACTGTATTGTGTATAATTTATTACTATATTTTTTGCATAAGGATTTGTGGGTGTTTGTAAGGATTTTTTGGGTCAGGCGTACAGGTTTTTGTCTCAGGAGGTTGACAGATATGCTCACATCACAAATTATGTCAAACTGTTTTCAGTACATTCTTTTCTGCCTCATTACTTTACAGATTTCTTATGCTTTGTTTGCTTTTCTGTTTCATTTCAGAGAGTCCTAGAAAAATTCTCTTGGAATACTTGTGATCAAAATGTTCTAGATTGAATTAATGATTTAGCACATTTTTAAAGAAAATCTCTTTTCTTGCAAGTTTCAGATTGTATTTTCATTGCCATGTTTTATATAGTTGTACTTGGGTTCATGGATTATGTATACATGGAGTAGGAGTGGCTAAGAGGTATGGCGTCCACCTCTAATTTTAAAGGTACCGAATTAGAAATATTTTAACACATTAACTACCGAATTGAAAAACACACTGTGGCCGAATAAAATGTTTTCCCCATTTTCGTGCTGTAGGTGTTTGCACAAAGTAAGCTGTAGTTTTCGTAATTGTTTACAGATTTTTATAAACTACACGTCATTTTAAAGATAAATGAATGTACTATTACAATAAGCACCATTTGTAACTCTAATAGAGGTTATTGCTATTTAACGGCCCTCCGATGGCCGAGGACTTGCAATATTTTCACAATTATAACTGCTTGCGCCCCATCTCTATCAAAATCACTATTTCAATCAATGTGCACACCGTTTTCACTCTTGTCCTCGTCGCTAGATCTATCAGTCAATTGTTGAAACAAGTTTCTAGCCTATTCAGCCGTTAGACGAAATGTATAAGCATTTTTTGTGGTAAACATTTTTTGCCACGGTAAACAGTGTTACACGATTTGGTAACTAACCCAAAACGGTGAAAAATATGAACATATTATCAATTTTCCAGTGTTCTACAACAACCATGCTTTGGAAATTTGTTTTCCGGTGGCAAGTTAAAATCTCGAACCAGATCAGAAAGTGTTTCAGTACATTTTTCATTTGTTTTATTACTAAAAATAGATTGGCGCTCTGAGCGGCTCGCAGTCCTAATGATAGGATTTCAAAAGCCGGTCCTACCGGCTCGCAGTAGTTAATGTGTTAAGAACCAGTGAGTCTTAATGATGTCATACTCCCTCCCTAATCTCATGGGTAGTGAGATCAGATGCCTAACCTTCTCGAATAAGGGTGAAATATAAGAGGTCCTGTATGCAAGTTGCACACATTAAAAATCCCTAGTAGTTGGAAATTGTAAAGAGTAGGCCATACAGCTGCTGTCCTCTCAAAATTTACAAAATTAGGAAAACCTACCCACCACAAAAATATTTAAAGAAGATGATTTCTGTTTACACACATTGGGATTGTCACTGGTGCTACAGAGTTCATGCACTGTGCTGAGCTTCTCCTTGTGGGATCTAAGGGAGGAGATAGGAGCGCTGATGGAGTTGTCCGTGTGCAATGAAGATGGTCCTTAAAACAAAACCGGGACCCAAAGATGCAGCAATAGAGAATGCAGTCAGTGACCCATAGCTTGACTGCGTGCATCAGGGTCAGTGAACCAGAGCTGACCAAGACCCTACTCCACCTCCACGTGGTGGTCCGGGAAACAGGCTGCATCACTGCAGTCTGGCTGAGAGAGTAGGGATCGCAGAGGGAAGGCAAACCCAGTCCCAAAAAGTGCCGTGCTGAAGTCGGATGTGTCGGCCGAAAGGCGCAGATATCACAGCTCTGGCGTAAACAGACACAACGCAACCAACGTCCTTTTCAGGACGAACAAGGAAGAAGAAGAAGAAAACAAAACCAAACCAAACCATGTCCTCCTCCTCATTTTGCCAGAGTCTCATATTACAAGTTGAGTCAAACTGTCATCAGTACACATATTTTTTTCTACCCGCTTACCTTAAATTCTGTGTGTGGCTTATATGCTCTTTCTGTTTCATCATAGAACCTCCGAGAATAGTTATGTCCTACGGAATGTCAGTGATGATTGGTGCAGTAACCAAACTTGTGTGTGAGGCTTATGGCAAGCCAATACCAGAAATATTATGGGTACACCCAACATCTGGAGTAGTCTTTGATGAGGTAATTTTTTTTTTTTAAATTTATGAAGAAAAAATATCTCATTCAACCCCTAATGAGTTATAATTAGGACTTGTGAAGTTCTTGTAAAATATACTGATAATGACAAATACATAGTGACTTGGGTATGAGGACCATGCTCCATAGTGACAAAAATAATAATGATGAAAATAATGTTCGTCTCTTGTCTTTATTTGATAAGTGCATACTTTCTCTTTGTAACCATGCCTAGGTGAGAACTGGTCACGGCCCCAATTAGTAATATGTCACCGCTGGACTGGGTGTTTTAAAGACTGGTCCAAGAAGGCACCAATTAGTAATATGTAACCGTGTGCCCTGCGTATGTCCTAGGACTGGTTGTGGCACTAATTAGTAATATGTGACAGTGCCGTGAGCTGGTTACGGCATCAATTAGTAAAATGTCACAGTGGTGGGGAACTGGTTCACTTTCAAATAAACTAGGTGACAGGTGGCAGGCCTAGTTATTGTACCTTCAAGTTGTCAATTGTCTATTGACCTATCTTCCAAGTAAGAGTATATCTTAGTACTGGCCATCACCGCCAGAGTTGATTATTCCTGGATGATATATCTCAAGCTTCCAACCTTAACTCGTTCCTTCCCTCCTTGTGATGTTATTAAGTGACGACTTCGTATAGTGGTTATTTTCGTTATGTCCAGTATCTTGTTTACTCTAGCACTCAACAACCTTTTAGAGACTTAACCCAACTTGAGAAGTGTTCCATCAAAACAAGTATTTTATTTACATCTCAGAATTTCATCATAACAGAGGCATGTGGGTACAAATTCCAGGTACAAACATTTCATAACTGCCTCTTGTATGTCCCATTCCTCCTGGGCACATTCATGTACCTATGCATATATATATATATAGCTCTCTACCTGAGAACATTATCAGATATGGTTTATACCTATTTTCTTCCTTTAAGGCTATTCTATTTATTCTGGCTTCTCCCAAGCCTTTCATCAACTCTTTCCTGAGTTGTTTTCTCTCCTCTGCTAATCCTGTCAGATTTGTCTCATATTAATCATAATACAATCATCTTAAAATTCATATATGCAAATCAACACATTGGGTACACCTGTTGCAGTATCCTCATACATATACCTGCTAGAGAGCGCATGTTTCATCCTGTAAATACAATCACCCTTCAATTTCTTACTCATCTTACTTGTAGCAGTCGATATTGCAAAGTTCATTATACAATAGCCCAGCATGGCTATTAAATCCATGTTCTTCTGTAAATCTTCTCAGATGCTTACTTAGTCTTGTTTTATCCACCTCATAGTCAATTTTGTAGCTTCAGCTTCATTTCTCATTATCCTGCGCTCACTTAGTTGTAAGCGTCGTTAACCTTGTAATACTTTATCTCAGCTTCTGAAATCATTCTGTTCAATGTCTATCAAAAGTTATGAGTCAAAGGACCTACTTACTTTGGTTTCACAGAATCCTCACAACACTCATATTTCTTACTATCACCCCTTATCGCTAAGCCTATACTTTAAACACAGCTTTGTCTTTCATATGTGAATAGATTCTACTACTCTAACTAGGTCTAAAGAAATCTTCAGAAGAATTCATTCTGTTTCCCACAGAGATTGAACTTGAGCCTGGCAGAAACACATTCTTGCCACTCTATGTCCTTAACTAGGACTGCTCCTCAGAAATGCAACCAGCGTGTCCAAATGCATTCTCCTCTATAAAATCATTATCAGCTGATCTGTCCTTGTTTACTGTAAAATTGATTGGTCCCTCCTATTTTCCATTCAGCTGGAATATGTTCACGCTTATCCGCTGTGTAAACAACTCAGTGAAGTGTCGTCCGTTGTTCTTGTAAACCTCACTCAGACTTTTCACGTGCATATTTTTTTCTCTCAGCTCACTAAATCATATAAGGGAGGTAATTAACCGTTGTCTCCCTTTGCATGGTTTGACTTAACCTTATATTGTCTTTTCTAAAGCTTGCTATTTCAATTCTTATATGTACATTTTCTAAACCATAATTACCAACTCACCAAATCTACATAAGTGTAATTAAGCACTTTCCTCCCCTGACCTTAATATTCAGAGTCTCCTCCCTTTGATCAAAGTATTATTTCACTCATTTTATCTCCCTTTTAGCAAGACAAATAGTCTTTATTCAAATCCATTCTTATTTCTTAAACCATTTTTTAATACTTTCCTCCTTAACCAAAACCAAATCACCGTTTATAATTCCTGCTATGGTGACATCTTTTCTCTTCAATAGTTCACAATTTACTGTAAACTTTCTTACCATCTGGTGATGTTCATAATGATGACATTATCATATCATCATCGTTAATTTACAGAGACCAGGAAATGACAAAGACCTGGCCTATGCCACCTCAAGCCTTAGGGACTCAAACTACACCCGTCAATCATTTCTCATTATTAAGAATATATCAGTCCAAGATGGTGGTCCTTATACGTGCATGGCACAGTCAAGAGCTGGCAGAGCAGAAGCTAAAGTTGTACTGAATGTTAAAGGTACGTCATAATATTTAGTTGTAATTTGTTCTCTTGTTCCATGTTTGTATATTTTCTATTAACAAGCATGCTGCAGGAAAAATTATCATTCAAAGTCTTTGGTGTTTGCTGAGGGAGTCTGAGCACCTATGAGTTTGCCCTGAGAGCAGTGATGTTGATTCTGTTAAACAATAACAGTAACAATAACTATTTTCTGTTCTTGCTACAAACCATGTCCCGTTGCTATGCTTTGTATGTCTTGATTAAGCCAGAGCATTTCTGCTGGAGTATATTGTTATCTTTGCCCTTCCTTGTATCATCTTAAATAAATATTAGACAAACATAAAGGTATGTTTTCAGGCACTTGTAAGAAATAAAGAAGTAGAACACTAGACAACAGAAAAACAACAGACGTGAGTGGCTTACCCAGGATTTGAACCCCTGACCTTCCGTACAACAACACCGCCTAGCTATACAAGCGAATCACACTATCATCTTGCTCTGTGTAGTTCTTGAGGGCCTCTGAAAAGACAACGAAAAAATAGGACTACTGCACCCTGAAGCATGTCATGCAAGGTGACTAATATAGGGCTGGCAACCTCATCGTATAAAACAAATAGTCACAGAAATCACACATACAAGATCATGTGACTAATTGTTGCAGACTTCCTGCATTTACCGTCTGCAGTAATGGCTGTACAAGGAGTGCAAAGGAATATGATAATAACTATGGCATATCATCTTGTCTTGGCATGGCACATCCTCTTGTCTTGGCATGGCACATCCTCAACTTACAAGTCCTTGACGTTCTTATTCTCTCATGTCCAAGGAACAAGGAGTTTTTTTGTTTTTTTCGTACACCCGCTATTACTCGAGGCAAAATCTCAGGTTAGTATGTCTAAACCTGAGACTGATGTTACGTGAGTATCCTATTTTCCCTGTACACTGACAGGTGTCCCCTTGCCAAACAAGGAATATTTCATGGAACAACAAAGTGACAAATGATGTGGTGTTGTCACATGCTGGCCTTCAAAGCTGTATTAACTGCTTAGACAGTGCAGACTATGCTGGGTTGGCCTTGTCCACCGCATGGAAGATAGTCGCATCCTGAAAGATATCTTCTACGGGCAACTGGCAGATGGCAAAAGAACAGTTTGGTGACCACAGCTGAGGTTCAGAGATGTGTGCAAGGGAGACATGAGGGCACTGGACATAAATCCAACAACATCAGAGGATGAAATTGCTGATCACACCAAGTGGCGATGCTCTCTATGGCGCCACCTCAGATTAGGCAAAAAGAAGCTCTCATGGCAAGCAGAAGAAAGGAGAAAACGTTAAAAGGAACACCAGGAAAGCAGTTGAGTGCTGTCACTCAGGGGTGTATTCCCATAGTCAGTTATGACTGAAGGGACTATTATTATTATAAGGAGCAACATAACTCTGTTGTAACTGACAGATATTTTTGTTGTGCAATATGCTTTTGTTAAGTTCTGTGAATGCTCTGTGTAGTTTCTGGATGTCTCTGATGAGACATCATGAAAAAGTGATTTTATTTTATAACAAAAACATGTTTGAGGCTTGAGCCTCATTCATGTCAGGCATGTTCTAAGAAGTGACTAGTATTATGAGGCTGAGCATGGAGCAATCTTATCAAGTAAAACAAGTAGGTGGGTGGGTTTGGAGTGGCTAACAGGTATGGTGTCTGCCTCTAATTTTAAAGGTACAGTGTTCGCTCCTCCAAGTACAGCACAAACATCAAATTAAGACTGTATGAGAGCTGTGTACTTTCTTTGCTTCTCTATGGTGCGGAATGCTGGAGAGTAACAGAGAAGGAAATGTCGAAATTGTCCTCCTTCCACACAATCTGCCTAAGGAAAATTCTCCGAATCTTTTGGCCGAATACCATCAGCAACCAAGCACTGCTTATTTGGAGTAACCAGGAGGACATGCACACCATCATAGCTGGCAGACGCTGGAGTTGGGTTGGCCACATCCTCAGAAGGGACCCTGATACCATTACAAGAACAGCTATGCTACAGACCCCCGAAGGAAAGCAAAAGAGATGCCGACCTGCTTTGATGGTCGGCGGCTATAGATCAAAGAAGAAGTGTTCACTCCCAGTACAGTGAATATAATTGATGGAAATAGTTCCTGGATGTCTCTTATGAGATAAAGAAAGAACAGGATTACTTCTCCCTTATGAAAGTCATAGAAGGTGACTAGATTGGTTAGGGTTGTTTTAGGAAAGTCATAGAAAGTGACTAGATTGGTTGGGGTTGTTTTAGGAAAGTCATAGAAAGTGACTAGATTGGTTGGGATTGTTTTAGGAAAGTCATAGAAAGTGACTAGATTGGTTGGGGTTGTTTTAGGAAAGTCATAGAAGGTGACTAGATTGGTTGGGGTTGTTTTAGGAAAGTCATAGAAGGTGACTAGATTGGTTGGGGTTGTTTTAGGAAAGTCATAGAAAGTGACTAGATTGGTTGGGGTTGTGCGAGTAAAGCAACATTAGTACAGAAACAACCACTGCAACAACTTGAGAAAGCTTGGTTCAGGCTTAATGTAAGGGGGACTAAATGCAGAAGTGGCTCGGTAAAAGTTCTCTCTAAGTAGAGGTATGGCGTTCACCTCGTATTCAAGAGGTACCAGGTTGGAATCTCAGTTGGGGAATTATAATTTATGGAAATATTTTTTTTCAGAACCAGTGGTCCTCATTATGTCATACTCCCCCCTGGACTCATGGGTAGTAAGATCGGATGCCTAGCCTTCTCGAATAAGGGCGAAAAAAAAAGGAGGTCCAGTGTGCAAGTTGCGCACGTTAAAAAATCCCACGGCAGTTGGAAAATCGTAAAGAGTAGGCCATAAGGCCGCTGCCCTGGCAAAATTTAAAAATTAAGAAACTTACCCACCGCAAAAATATAGAATGTGTGATTCCTATTCAGTATATACAAACATTGGGATTCTCGCCGGTGCTATGGAGTTCATGCACTGTGCTGAGATCCTCCTTGTGTGATCTAAGGGAGGAGATCGTAGCACTGATGGAGTTGTCTGTGTGCAATGAAGATGATCCTTAAAACCAAAACCAAACATCACACATCTCTTTAGACTTTTAAATTATCGAATGACATTCCCTTGTAATGTTTGTCTTGGTCATGTAGCGCAGGCAAGACAAACATTACAAGAGGAGGTCACTCTATAATTAAAAAGCCTAAAGAGAACCTAAACCAGTGGCTCCATGCTCCATAGGGTGTTTCGCAGGCAAGACAAACATTACAAGAGGAGGTCACTCTATAATTAAAAAGCCTAAAGAGAACCTAAACCAATGGCTCCATGCTCCATAGGGTGTGGAAAGGAAAATGATATATATTCTTGGTTTGGATTAATGCTTGCTCATTCTATGATATCCTTATTTTCTCATGTCTGAGGAGCAATATGGTTCTGTTCTAATTGACACATGATTTTGTTTTGCAGTATGTTTTTGTTAAGTTCTGTAAACATTTCAAACTCAGAGAACTTTCTTTGTTCTTCAGATTTGATGGTATACCAGTGCATAAAAGATGGATCTGTGGGCCAGTTTTACATTTGGACGACTTTAGTTCCTTTCTCAACTATTATGTCAACTGTCAATTTTTTTTCCTTCAAATTTTATTAAATAGTGTTCATTGTTTGTTCAGCTTCCATGACAGTAGTTGTCTATGATGTAGTAGTTGTCTATGATGTAGTAGTTGTCTGTAATGTAGTAGTTGTCTATAATAAAGTAATTGTCTATGATGAAGTAATTGTCTGTAATGTAGTAGTAGTTTATGATGTAGTAGTTGTCTATGATGAAGTAGTAGTCTATGATGTAGTAGTAGTCTATGACATAGTAGTAGTCATTGATGTAGTAGTAGTAGTCTATGATGAAGTAATTGTCTATGATATAGTAGTTGTCTATGATGTAGCAGTTGTCTGTGATTCCATAGTTTTCTATGATGTAGTAATTGTCTATGATGTAGCAGTTGTCTGTGATTTCATATTTCTCTATGTTGTAGTAGTTCTCTATGATTCCATAGCTGTCTATGATT
Organism: Oreohelix idahoensis; assembly: GCA_024509875.1. Taxonomy (NCBI): domain Eukaryota; kingdom Metazoa; phylum Mollusca; class Gastropoda; order Stylommatophora; family Oreohelicidae; genus Oreohelix; species Oreohelix idahoensis. Next base: position 584,572 of record JAMPIV010010383.1, on the reverse strand, counting down.
CTGCAATTCTCTAAGATATAGTAGTTCTCTATGATGTAATAGTCTCTATTAGTTCTCTGTGATGTAGAAGTTCTCTATGATTCCATAGCTGTCTATGATTCTGCAATTCTCTAAGATATAGTAGTTCTCTATGATGTAATAGTCTCTATTAGTTCTCTGTGATGTAGAAGTTCTCTATGATTCCATAGTTGTCTCTAATGCAGGAGCTCTTTACTATGCGGAAGTTTTTTATAATGCAGTAGTTCTCTACATAGCAGTAATTCTTTATGATTCACAACTTCTCTAACGATACAGTAGATCTTTGTGATGCAATAGTTCTGTATGAGACAGTAGTACATTCAAGGTGAATATTTATGTTATCTAATTAAATATACCTGAAATAATTATGTTCCAGTGCCTCCACCTGGTCCAGTGTACAAAATTCAAACCATACCCTTATCACCATCACGAGTTTCAGTTAGCTGGTTGCCTCCCCTGAACTATGGTTACAATATTGCTTATTACCAGGTAAGTTGCATATGTACTTATTTAATCTTCTTTAACTCTAGTCTTTCTTCCATCTTCTTGTTTGCTATCTTATAACCAGATTTATTTCTGTTATAAAGTTGGAAGTCTGTCTCAGGCTGTTCTCATTGCTGTCATATAACCACATCAGTTTCTGTCATAAAGTTGGAAATCTGTCTCAGGCTGTTCTCATTGCTGTCATATAACCACATCAGTTTCTGTCATAAAGTTGGAAGTCTGTCTCAAGCTGTGCTGTCATAAAACCGCATCAGTTTCTGTCATAAAGTTGGAAATCTGTCTCAAGCTGTTCTCATTGCTGTCATATAACCACATCAGTTTCTGTCATAAAGTTGGAAGTCTGTCTCAAGCTGTGCTGTCATAAAACCGCATCAGTTTCTGTCATAAAGTTGGAAATCTGTCTCAAGCTGTTCTCATTGCTGTCATATAACCACATCAGTTTCTGTCATAAAGTTGGAAGTCTGTCTCAAGCTGTGCTGTCATAAAACCGCATCAGTTTCTGTCATAAAGTTAAAAGTCTGTCTCAAGCTGTTCTCATTGCTGTCATATAAACCACATCTGTTTCTGTCATAAAGTTGGAAGTCTGTCTCAAGCTGTTCTCATTGCTGTCATATAACCACATCTGTTTCTGTCATAAAGTTGGAAGTCTGTCTCAGGCTGTTCTCATCACTGTCATATACCACATCTGTTTCTGTCATAAAGTTGGTCTGTCTCAGGCTGTTCTCATCACTGTCATATAACCACATCTGTTTCTGTCATAAAGTTGGAGGTCTGTCTCATGCTGTTCTCTCGCTGTCATATATCACATTTGTTTCTGTCAAAAAGTTGGAAGTCTGTCTCAGGCTGTTCTCATCACTGTCATATACCACATCTGTTTCTGTCAAAAAGTTGGAAGTCTGTCTCAGGCTGTTCTCATCACTGTCATATACCACATCTGTTTCTGTCATAAAGTTGGAAGTCTGTCTCAGGCTGTTCTCATCACTGTCATATAACCACATCTGTTTTTGTCATAAATGGTAGTTGTCTATGATGTAGTAGGATTCCATGATGTAGCAGTTGCCTATGATTCCATAGTTCCCTATGATGTAGTAGTTGTTTATGAAGTAGTTGTCCTTTATGATGTAGTAGTTGTCTATAATGTAGTAATTGTCTATGAAGTAGTAGTTGTCTACAATTCCATAGTTGTCTATGATGTAGTAGTTGTCTATGATGTAGTAGTTTTCTATGATGTCATGTATGTAGTAGTTGTCTATGATGTAGTAGTTGTTTATGTTGTAGTAGTTGTCTATGATATAGTCATTTTTATGTTGTAGTATTGTCTATGGTGTAGTAGTTGTTTATGATGTAGTAGTTTTCTATGATGTAGTAGATGTTTATGATGTAGATGATGTAGGGAGCCAGCACAAAGCATTCACATGCTCTTACAGCTGTGATTTCTTGGGCAATTTGTTTTACATGATGAGGTTACCAGCCCCATGCACAACCTTATATTGGTAGCCTTGTAGGACATGCCTGTAGGAGAAGCGTGATCCTATTCTTTGATTGTCTCATCAAAGACCCTCAGGAACTACACAGGGTTATGTGGAATATTCTTACTTAGTCGTTCCTCTTCTACCCTGGGGTGTAGAGGCAGTAGAATTGACTGACCACATAACTCTGTATAATAATAATAATATTAACACATTAACTACCGCAAGCCGCTGTCAGCGGCTCACAAAATAATCACATTTGGACCGCAAGCCGCTCAGAGCGCCAATCTAATTTTAGTAATAAAACGAATGAAAAATGTACTGAAACACTCTCTGATCTGGTTCGAGATTTTAAGTTGCCACCGGAAAACAAATTCCCAAAGCATGGTTGTTGTAGAACACTGGAAAATTGATATTACGTTCATATTTTTCAGCATTTTGGGTTAGTTACCAAATCGTGTAAAACTGTTTACCGTGGCAACTAGTGATATGACTACAAAAAATGCGTGTTCATCTCGTCTAACGGCTGAATAGGATAGAAGCGTGTTTCAACAATTGACTGATAGATCTAGCGACAAGGACAAGAGTGAAAACGGTGTGCACATTGATTGAAATTGTGATTTTGATAGAGATGGGGCGCAAGCAGTTATAATTGTGAAAATATTGCAAGTCCTCGGCCATCGGAGGGCCGTTAAATAGCAACAACCTCTATTAGAGTTACGACCGGTGTTTATTGTAATAGTACATTCATTTATCTTTAAAATGATGTGTAATTCATAAAAATATGTAAACAATTACGAAAACTACAGCTTACTTTGTGCAAACACCTACAGGATGAAAATGGGAAAAAAATTTAATTCGGCCACAGTGTGTTTTTCAATTCGGTAGTTAATGTGTTAATAATAGCCCTTCAGTCATAATGGACTATGGGAATGCAAGCCTGAAGTGACAGCCCTCAGTTGCTTATTTTCCTGGTGGTTCTTTTGATGTTTTCTCCTCTCTTCTGCTTGCTGTGAGAGCTTCTTTTTGCCAATCTAAGGTGGCACCGTGGAGCGCAACGACACTTGGGGCAATCGGCAGCTTTGTCCTTCCAGGTTGCTGGATTTATGTCCATTGCCCTCATGTCTCTGTTGCACATATAGTTCAACCTCAGCTGTGGTTGCCCAACTGTTCATTTGCCATCTGCCAGTTGTCTGTAGAAAATGTCTTTCGGAATGCGACTATCTGCCATGTGGCATTACATGGCCAAGCCAGCAGAGTCTGTGCTGTCTAAGCATGTACAATAGACTGACCACATAACAGCTCTGTAGAATAGGCTGACCATAGAATCAGAGTGAAAAATAAAACAAAAGCAGGTACCCGAATAATGAACATATATACTTAAAAAGTTTTTTTCTTTTTTTGTAAGAGATTGGATTGAGTATACATAGAGGGAAACAACCTACAATGTAACTCATCAGGCATTGAGGTGGAACATGTAGGAGAAAAAAGAAAAAAACCAAGGCACATGCAGAGTAGAGATGACACAGATCTGATGGATGGAGAAATGTGGAGGAAGATAAAGTGATAGGAGAGCTACTCACTTTCTTAAATAGATGCTTGCAGAGAATATAAGACTTGAAATGGTGCGGCAAGGTCATCAATGTGGAACTGATGACAAGAACCAAACAAGTACCAGTGGAACAAGAAATGAGAAGAAGATGCTGGGAATAGATAAGCACATGCATTGCAGAAACCTGTTGATAGTATTACAAAGCAGTCCTGGATTCCTCAGAGTAAGAGAGGCAGTGGTAGACCAACAAAAAACACGCTGAGAAGAGAACTGGAGACAGAAATGAAAATTATGAGAAAGGCGTGGAAAGAACTTGAGCTGAGGTCATGTGACAGGAGAACTTGAGCTGAGGTCATATGACAGGAGAACTTGACATGTGTTTGTTGAAGGCCTAGGCCCCTTGATCCTTGGGAGGCTAAAGGATACTGATTGGTTGAAATTGATAGGATGTTTGTTTGTGATTCACTGGCTTATGTCCCCATGAAAAATGATTCAGCTCTGACAATAGGTTCCTGACAACTAATATAACTGAAAGAAGGTTTCTGATGACTACTGTAACTAAACTTGGACATTTGGTTGCACTTGAAGCTGTCATAGGCTTGGTTTTTTTAAGGTCTATCTTCATTTGCATATGGACAACTCCATCAGTGATCCAATCTCCTGGCCTTAGATCACACAAGGAGGGTCTCAGCACAGTGCATGAACTCCATAGCACCAGCAAGAATCCCAGTGTGTGTATATAGGAATCACACATTCCATAAATATTTTTGTGGTGGGTAGGTTTCCTAATTTTTAAATTACACGTCATATTACATTGAAACAGGTTAGCTACAGAAAGAAACATGGTGGACAAACTGTAGTGTTCAACACCACAAGAGTGAGAGCTGAGCTGTACGACCTTGACCATTCTACAGAATACCTTGTAGGTAAGATCATGTTAGGATAAGCTGAATCTAATTAGATTCTAATTCTCTACAGGCATGCAACTCATCCATAACCGTGGAACAGGTGTTGAGAGTAGATAGACCTGGAAAACTGCACAATTTAGCAAAACAGAATATAACAAGAAAATCAATATATAAGGATCAATGATGGTGTGAGGTTAAAGGGTAGTCTGATGGGGTGCTCATATGGATGATGGCAGATAATTGATGGATGTGGTGTCATCCTGGACACCCTCGGGCTTTCTCACACCTTTTCACCTTGTTAACAACAGGGCAGTTATGAGAGACTTTCTTTTTTGTTTGTTTGTTTATTGAATTTTTGTTTTTGTTTTTTTGGGGAGGGTACACACACAAACATTTACACATTTTACACTTTTGATTTACTGTATTTGGACTGAGTGGAGAAGGGAAGAAGATACTATAATTAGATATCTGAAATCAGATTTTATTATCTTGAATTTACTACATTATATATCCTAATTATAACCCATCGAAGGCTGAACAAGATATTTTGTCTTTAAAAAAAAATATTTAAATTCTTCCTTCTCTGCCAAGCTCTCCTTCTTATACGTCTTCTTCTTTGTCTTCTATTTTTATTTATTTATTTTTGAGACATCTAACTACAGTGCCCCTTGTAGTTCCCAGCAGAAAGAATGGGACTACCATTCTGTCAAACATGTCATAGAAGGGAACTAATAGCCTATGAGTTTGTGCATGGGACTGGCAATCTTATCATGTAAAACAATCAATCAATCAGTACCCTTTAGCTCCCCAAGGAGCATAGGCCTTCAACAAACACATGCCAAGTCTTCCTGTCCTGTGCCATCCACTCACGTTCTTTCCATGTTTTCCTCATCATTTTTACCTCTGTACCCAGTTCTCTTCTCCATGCATGTAAAACACATCATACAGAAAATCACTACTACAGGAGCATGTGCTTTGACACAAGCTTCCTCAAGAGAGCCAGTTGTAGTTGTGGTTTTATGCTCCATGCAGTGTTTATACACCAATTTTAATGATGTTAGTACTGATGAAGAAAGTTCTTCAATGATATATAAAGCCAGTCCTAATGTGTAGAAATGAGTCATGGACAATTAATAAACAAGCAGAAAAAGCTCTGGAGGCCACACCATGGACAACTAAAAAAAGATTGATGAAGATATTTTGAAAGAAGCCACTGCGCAAAGGAAGTTCATTTTTCATTCCTAGCTTTTTTAGGACATCTTTATTTATTTTCTTCTGTTTCTAAAAGATATGCCACATTCATTTTTACATCCACATCTCAAGGGTCTAAATAAGGACATCTTTATTTATTTTCTTCTGTTTCTAAGAGATTTGCCACATTCATCTTTACATCCACATCTCAAGGGTCTAAATTTTATCTTTTTACCTCTTTCTGCTATCTTTCATTATTATGCATCCAGGGTATGAGAAACTCATGACTTGTTCCAGAATCTTCCTAGTTATTCTTATCTTTAATGTTGGCTTATCATTTGTTGTGCTAAGTAGTGTTGTGCAAAGTTTTCTTTTTCTCAATGTTTATTCATGGCGTGATATTTACTTGCTTCACTAGTTCTGGTAGGTCCTGTTCACTTTCAACTAATAAAACCGTATCATCTGCATATCTAAGGTTGTTTATTGGCCTTCCACTGATGTTCAGTACTGGCATTTCCTACATCTGTTAGAAATTTTTTTCTTGTATAGATATTAAATAGGCAGGGAACAATCTAATTTATAAAACTAAGAAATCAGACTTTATCAAATAAGTGCTTCCACAAAAGAGAAGGATTAAAATGATTTCTTCATTCTCGTTCGCCCTCAGACTTCTACATTAATGACTCTAATAAAGGCAGTAGTCAGCTCAAGGTTCCTGACATCTCGTTCACCCTCAGACTTCTACATTAATGACTCTAATAAAGGCAGTAGTCAGCTCAAGGTTCCTGACATCTCATTCGCCCTCAGACTTCTACATTAATGACTCTAATAAAGGAAGGTGTCAGCTCAAGGTTCCTGACATATCGTTCGCCCTCAGACTTCTACATTAATGACTCTAAATAAAGGCAGTAGTCAGATCAAGGCTCCTAACATCTCCAAACAGTTGTTCGTGGAGAGAAGTGGGTTGTTGCCATATGGCACTCTGCTCACTGCTGTAAGTTTGGCAGGACTGGAGTAGATGTTCGGCTGTCATGAGGCTGGTGCCACAGGAGCAGAGATCTGTTGGACCAATCCTTTACTTGTGATATTGATGGTACCTCAACCTATTGTGACCAGTGCGTAAGCAGAGAATAATGACCTGGTCTCACCTAGATAGCTGGCTGGTGATAGGCATCATCTTTTATGTGACAAATGATATGACAAGATCACCAATGTGGAACTGATGGAAAGAAGCAGTCAAATATCAGTGGAACAAGAACTGAGAGCACAGCGGGCTGATCATCCGCTTGCCAGCCGCTCTGATTACGGAAACAACAATTGATTTTTTTGTTGTACCAATAAACGCCATTAGGCATAACGGAACAACAATTAATTTCTTGTTGCCCTAAGACGCCTCTAGGCGTACTGGCCATGAACTGCTTTGTCAGTTCTGGGCTAAGGATGGAAGAAGAAGAATTGAGAAGATGCCGGCATTGCACTGGTCACAGTCTTCTTTCTTTCTTCTTCCTCGTACACTCTCAGATGTCTCTACTTGAATATTTTCAAAGAAAGCAGTGGTCAGCTTGAGGCTTTTTGCATCTCCATAGAGTTCTTCCAGGAATGATATTGGTGACGGTCAAATGTGCTTTCTCTGTTGCTCATATGTTGGGTATCTGTTATGAGCCGTTTTGCGCACCACATAGGATCTTGTATTTGAAAGCTATGTGATGCACAAACAGGCATGGATGCAAATGTGTTTATGTGTGGTTGTGAGGGTGATGTGAGATTGTTTGCAGTAGCAACAATAGCATAGTGTGGAATATGTCCGTTGAGACTAGCTGTGTTTGAGAATTGTTTGGAATATGTCTATATGGACCGACCGTGTTATAGGCAGTGTTGAATCTTATGAAACAGACGTCTCCCAATGATATAACATTTCAGAAAAGTGTCGGATACATGTACATGGATAAAAGGGAATACAGAAATAATACAGAATCATTGTAATTAATTGATATTGAATAATTACCTGCCCGTGGACTTGGCATGGAATATGTGTATAACATATTTATGTGCAGAGAAGCACTGAGATGTTCAATGGATGACTGAATTATAATTAAATGGATTATATGATATGATGATGATCAAGGATTTTATATGAAGAGAAGTTTAAGTGGACGTTATTTAAAATGTTACATGCAATCTGGAAGTTCAAGAATACTGTTGATCAAGTTGCGTTTAGCCATTTCATTTGAAGTATTGTGTCATCGTTTACTGACATCCCACCAACACCAGATCACAAAACCCCTAGCCTCTTAACAGCATCTTTGAAGCAGATGTTCAACAGTAATTTTATCAGTGCCACACTTACACTCATTGGTAGTTCCTATCTTTAGCTTGTTGAATAGATGGTATCCCAATCTATTATGGCCTGTGCTGTGTCAGAAGATAACCACTTGTTCTCTTCTGCTGAGCTGATGATATGCATCTTGTTTTTAGTGACCTGGATGCTCTGCTTCCCAATTGTTCCTGTATCTGGTTCTGATAAAACTCTTTGCCTCTTCAAAAGTTATGCTTGTATGAGGTTGAGGTAGCTTTCCACCTTCCTTTGCCAATCTGTCAGCCTCTTCATTGCCTCGGATGCTACAATGAGATAGGATCCATGGTATTACAAACCTTTTGAATCGCTGACATAGTTTGTGGAGCACTACTCTTAGGTCATCCAGATCTACATTATTCAGTCTGAGGAAAACAGCTGATAACACTACAAAGCAGCTTTTGTTCTGGAATTACCAGGATAAGAGAAACATGGAAAGAAACTTAAAAACACAAACAGAATGGAACTTTTTTTTTTTTTTTTTTTCTCGTACGCCCGCTAATACTCGAGGCGAAATCTCAGGTTATTTTTAATGTCTAACCTGACATTGATTTTACGTGAGTATCCTATTTACAAGAACTAGTGAAGCAAGTGAACAGTATAAGTCATGAATATGGACTCGACATTAATATTGAGAAAACTAAAACTATGATAATTAGCAAAACAGACGATAAACCCACATTAAAGATAAGCGTAAATGGGAAAATCCTGGAACAAGTCAAGAGCTACGTATATCTTGGTCATATAATAACAGAAGATGGCAGATGTGAAACAGAAATCAAGAAGAGAATAGGAATGGCCAAAGCTACATTCAACAACATGAAACATATACTGACATCCAAACAGTTATCTCATAAATTAAAACTGAGAATCATAAAGTGTTATATATATATTCTGCATTTCTGTATGGTGCAGAAACATGGACGATGAATAAGCATTTGGAAGAAAGAATTGAGGCTCTTGAAATGTGGATATATAGAAGAATGGGGCGTATCTCATGGAAAGAGATGAAAACAAATAAGGAGGTCCTAGAAAATCTAGGTATGAAAAGAGAACTAATGAGAGAGGTCAAAGTTCGGCAGCTAAAATACTTTGGCCACATAAAAAGGCATAACACCTTGCAGAAGACCATAACAGAAGGGAGAGTTGAAGGTAAACGTGCAAGGGGAAGACGGCGCTATAAGTGGGAAGATAACATCAAGAGATGGACGGGAAGAGTCTATCAGAGTGTACCACCAAGACAAGAGACAGAAGACGTTGGAGATCCATTACAGCCAACCTCCGTTGTGGAGATGGCAACTGATGATGATGATGATCCTATTTTCTTGTACAGAGACAAGTGTCCCTCGCCATTCAGGCAGATACTCGCCGTTTTCGGAGGTACCCATTAGAGCTGGGTCGGCTCAGGAGCCGCCAGTCCCTGGTCGACAACACTCCTTCAAATGTACTCGCCAGGTCTCGAGTTAATCCAGTCGAAATCCCGGTCGACAAAAAATCCTCAAATGCCGTCGCCCGGGTTTGATCCTGAATCACCCGGTCGCCAGAGCGGTGTTGTAACCACTACGCTAGCGCGGCTCCCTTTGTGTGATGATTCGCATGTTTGCATTTTTCTTTGTTATTGCTATAGAAATATGTAACAGTTTTTTAGTCAAATGATGGGTCTGTGAAGAAATGTTAGACACAATAGATTTAGCTGATGAGTAGGCATGGCCCTAGCCTGACTCATCAAAAAGCAATAGAACTAAACATACAGTCACATCTAATGACTAGTCATAGGTAAAAGATTAAGCTAGGGATACTGTTAAAACTTGAAATAAGTGTAAAAAGTGTTGATGTAGTGTTATTCTAGTGTTTTTGTTTGAAATTTACATAATGCACTATTGTATATATTTTGTGATTTTTATTAGGGACTATAGTAAAAATTGTGGTAATAATACTAAATGTGGCCAAATTCAATGTTTTATTACTTTGTAAATGGAATACTTTGATGTTTTAAGACCAACAAGAAAGTTTTATTATCTGCAACAACAAGTTGTCTTTGGTAAGTTCAGATTCTATTGTGAAGTTTTTAGTGTTTTTCAATTGACATGCAACATGGGCCATACCTTATTCAAATTGGTTGCATCATAATTTGTTTGTCATAATAGCCACGTGTTGCCAAAGAATAAAATTTGATACAAAATAATATGTACATGCTATAAATGAATTGGAGCCTCGATAGCGCAGTGGTTAGTACACTGGCTTCCCATCTCAGTGGTCCATGGTTCGATCCCCAGTTGAGGTGGGATTTTTTAGACCGCAAACAGCTTTGGGGTTGACCCACCCTCATGAATGGGGTACCAGAGCAACTCTGGGAAGGCAGCCGGCGTGGTGCTGGCCACATCACCCCTAGTGTGCCGATTGTCAAGAAAATATGAGCCTAACACTATATTCTCAATATGCCTCAATGGGCGTGTAACGGGATCCTTTCATAAATGAATTAAAGAACATAGATAATTTGTGATTTATTTAATAACAAAACAAAAAAAAGTTAACTTCAGTTGAACATTAAAATGCTTCCTGAAAAAAAAATTACAACACTTAGTTTTGTGTGTCGGACATTTGACAGCTTTTTCTGAGATACAAGTTTGAAACTGTCAGGGGTGTGTTTTTGTGATGATGCAACTGTCAGCATGGAAAAGGGTTCATCTGTCGGTCTTGATCTTTGTGAAGTTTTATTGGCTTTCATAAGTGAAGATAACTGCTAGCAAAGATATGTGCTACTGGACATTGCTAATACTCTCACTGCAAAGTTACGCATATTTGCAAAATGGTTTGTCAAGTAGGAATAAAAATCGGGAATACTACAATCATATACCTTTATTTCCTTACTGTGTCACACTTGATTTCAATCAGTTACATTTATATGTAAACACTTGCCTTCTCAATGTCAAAAGAACATTGGATGCTGAAACGGGAGAAATCTTTTCCACAAGTTTTGAAATCTCAAATCGCCTTTCAAAGGAAAAAAGTAGCTCCTTCAGATTGGAAGTGTAGTTGCTAAAATTAGAAGCACTGTGTGAAAGTTTATGGTCCTGACATGTTGGAAAATTAGACAAATCACCACATTTCAGCTGTTTTTCCCAGAGGGTGACTTTTATTCTAAAAGACAATGCAGATGAGCATTATTGTCACAATCTATTCTCTACCCTGGAGTTTTATGTTCACGTTGTTTAAATGTCCTGCGACGTCCACTGTGAATGCCAAATCCTGAAGCCAATTACTGCCGTCAAGCTAGTCTTGTGACTGTTCTTTCATTTCTAAGAATATTTTAATTTCTTAACGTAGTAGCCAGAACCACTTCTAAACATTATGATAAGAAAACCAGTGAACCTGTGTATAGTTAAGCAAACCTTTAAACACAATTCAAGTTTCACGGAATAATGAAGAGAATTGCCATTAATACAGTTCACGTGAATGTATGACATGCGGTGTTTTTTTAAACAAAATTTACCACATAATCCATTTTTACTATTTTTGAGCACAGCACTTCATGATGTATAAAGCAGTGAAAATTGATGTCAGGATTAGCTTCTCTCAGCTTAGCTTGTAGCTTAAATACAAACCCATTATCCATGACTGTCTTTGCAAAATAAAAGGTAAAGGTAAAGGATCCTGTTACACGCCCATTGTGGCATATTGGGAATATGTGTTAGGTCCACATTTTCTTGACCATCGGTACACTTAGGGTGATGTGGTCATCATCACGCTGGCTGCCTTAACCATCCCAGAGTTGCTCTGGTACCCAATTCATGTGGCTGGGTCGACCCCAGAGCCGTTGCGGTCTAAAAAATCCCACTTCAACTGGGGATTGAACCATGGACCACTGAGCTAGGAAACCAGTGCACTAACCACTGTGCTACTGCGGCTTCTCTTTGCGAGATATATATATCTATATATAAAACAGAAATGTGTAATAAATAAGAAGGCAATATAAAATATACATGACGATGTATCAGTGCTTACACTAGTAGAGTTCTTCAATTCTACTTGGTGGAATGTTGTAGAATAAGTCATAACTCATAATTTACGCAAATCTTTTCCTGAGTCATACTGCTTCAATCTCAGAAAGTGGCAGATTGCAACAGCAGTTTATGGCAGTAAAGTGGGCTGTACTGAAACAGTAGTGAGTTTGACACCGTTGCTGTATATTATGACTGTCTACATGTCCCTTCAGTTTGACACCGTTGCTGTATATTATGACTCTCTACATGTCCCTTCAGTTTGACACCGTTGCTGTATATTATGACTCTCTACATGTCCCTTCAGTTTGATATATAATATGTGCATGTTCACAGAAAACATTTAAATAAAATTCATGCTAAAAGATGGTATACTTCAACGTTTAGAATTATTAAAAAAATTATTACAGTACAGGATGGAAAATAATTACAGGATCAAAGAGTTAATCACTCATTCACTCACTTTTATTCTGTCACCAACTCTTTCACTAACACATACAGTGGCTATTGTACTTCTATAATCCACTCTCTCATCAATCATTCCTTATTATTATTATGGTTCAGAATTAAGGTCATTGCACTCCAGGCAAACCTATAGGTGCTAAGTCCGTCCCTCAGTATGAATGCTGATTACCCCCATAATGCTGGTTGTATGTACTCATTCATTAACTCTTACTATACGGCAGCTAAAACCGCGTTTTTATGCGCTAGTTTAGCTATCGTTACCGTCGCGCGCCACTTGAACTGGCGAGCCGTAAAATTGGTACTAAACCCGCGCCACTTCACGGGGCTTGCCGGATACTAAGAGTTAAACTACTCAATGTTTCATTAAGTCATTCTCTCTAGGGCTGGTGCTAGGGGTAGTGGTACCGTAAGCCAGCTTTTTTATCTTGTGTATTTTACCATCCCTGCAAGCCTACAAGCTCACCTCCTGTGTTAGTAAACAAAAGAGCTTCCAAATTATTTTGGCCGTTTCCAACCTTAAAAAAATATGTATGTATATATTTTTTAAAGTTTTTAATATAAATACAGTGAAGAAAAACACCACTGTATTAGTTCATTGCAATGTAGTGTTTAATTTTTTGAGTAAATTTGGAAAATATTTAAAAAAAAAAAAAATTAAAAATCAGTTATAAGGTTGGAATTTTAGCATCCTAAATCAATAGCTTGTCCCTTCTGCTAACCCGGATTCTCTTCTTCTGATTCTCTTACTGATTCATTCATTCTCTTATTGCTCCTGAATTCTCTCATTAATTCACACATTCTTTCAGTCTCTCATTCACAAACTCCCTCTTTCTCGCCTCTACTTATCTGTTAGTTAAGTATACATGCTGTGTTTCAGGAGTGACAGCAGGAACTGATGACAGTCTTGGGGAATCAGGCCCTGAAGTAGAGGTCATGACCTTAACCAACGAGGGCTTACAACCTGCAAATGTTTCAGTGAAGGCTTTTAATAATTCAGTAAGTAGGGGATGTATTTAATGAACACAGAAATAAAGATTTCCTTTATAAAAATCTAGAATGACAAGGTAAATAAGGAAAAAAGACTGAAAACAAAACGTAAATTAAATTCTCAAGGAACTGTTTTTAGTTTTGTAGATGATCCCCAGAATGAGCCCCAGATTTCAAGGAACTCCATGCAATATTTCTGAACTGTCAAATTTTTAACTGTAGTGGAAGGTGGAATGTTGATGTGCTACTGTTTAGAGCTACGACACATTCAGGAATGAATTAACGCAGCACCACTGGTTTGCAGTTCCACAAACATTATAATTACAGTTACACAGGTAGTCCTGAACATCAGTTACATTGTAAAAAGTACATTGGCAAAATAATCAGGCTGACATTGCGTATAGGAAATACTCTTTAACTACAGTATTCAAACTTGCTTCACTGACCAGTACAAAAGATGTCCCTAGGTGCAGCATACAACCTCACCCCAAAAAATGGTATGGTATCTGTGGTTTATAACCAAGATGCCCCTCTGATGTTGACTGGCCGCAGTTGATCAGACTCCTCATTTTGACAACACTGTCTTCAGGCTGTGGTTAAGTCAGTCAAAAGGGGATATGCTGTACAACCTTACAATACATTTAAGAATTTTGACATCAATTAAAGACATTTTCCAAACCCAGTCATAATTACTCCGCATTAGCTTTATGCCAAAGTTAACAAATTGTTTCCCTTACAATACATCGACAAAATGTGCTGAAATAAAAGACAAGAAAGAAAAAAGAGAAGACAAATTCTTTGAGCAGAGAGCAAAGCCATAAAAAGGACTAAGCTTTTATTGCTAGCATTGATCAGTCCTAACAAGGACTTCTAGCTGAGCCAATGCTGTCCAGGATTGAGGTTATATAGTGGTGGAAGCCATTTTTCTTTGGGTACAAGGTAAGATATAGACATGAGGATTTATGTTAAGCATAACATTAATTTTAAATATTCATCAATTTTAAATGTACATTAATTCATTAAGATATTTTGTAAGCTTAAAGACATACCCTCAGAAACAGTGGTACTTCGAAGTCTGCGGCTGTTTGAAGCTTTGATCTACAAATCACTCACAATAGCGGTCAGTTGTGGCTTCTTCTCAGTTATCTTGTTGCATTGTGGATTAAGACTTCTAGCTATAAGAGTCAGCTCCCTATATATCTTCTCAGCCCTGTCAGATCTTGAAGTGATTTAGGAAAGTAAGGAACTGTGTTTGAGACAGGGCTTACATACCTAATCTCAAGTCTAACCCTTGCTTTCTCAGAGGTCTGCCGTCCGAGTTCACTTTTCCTGTGGTAAACTTCCATGGGACTTCAATGCTGTTGCGCAAATTTATCAACAAAATTATAATTTCCTCATCAAATGCCAAAGAAAATGATTTCCCACTGCTATAATTACATGTATTTGTAGTTGCCATTCAAATCCCAAAAGAAATATCCTGTTTGGGGCATTAACCATAAAGTTATAGCAGAATTTCTGTTGTGCAATTCATAATTTATCATAAAGACATTAATTTACATGGCAATTCCAGAGTGTCTTTCTTGTACGAGAGGGCTTTAAATGAAAACCTTAAATTTGCGATAGAAATTCGAAACACCATGCCATTGTCATGTAAGTTGGTAGTATTGTTGCTAAGGACATCAAGAGTGTCCTGCAGGTGGCTTCACGGTGCAGACAAACCACATGACATCACAGTAGGCATTTAAAGATGGCTACCCCACTAGTGACATGCACCAAAGAGGAGCAGCGTTCTGTTATTCGTTTTTTGAACAGCGAAAGGGTGAAACCTATAGAAATTCATCGGCAAATGAAGGTCCAGTACGGTGATGCATGCCTGTCACTCCAGCAAGTGTACGAGTGGAGCTGAAAATTCTGAAATGGCGTGAGTTCTATGACAGACTGTTCTCGACCGGGTCAGGCACACCGAGTAGTGACCTCAGAGTCAATTGCAGCAGTTGAACGCACCATGATGAAAAATTGCTGAGTGACTGTGAATGAAATAGCCGCACGTGTGGACATCAGTCAAGGTTCAGCACACCACATCATCCATGATGTGCTCCAGTTCCACAAAGTCTCTGCAAGGTGGGTGCCACGGCAGCTTACTCCAGAATTGAACCAACGACGTATTGATGCCTGTCAAGAGCTTTTGCGGCGCTTTGAAGCAGAAGGTGATGGTTTCCTAGTGAGAATTGTTACTGGAGATGAAATCTGGGTTCACTACCACCAGCTGGAACCCAAGAGAGTGAGCAATACCTCCTCACCGAAACTGAAGAAGTTTTGCACGCAGCCATCTCCAGGGAAGGTTATGCTTACGCTCTTTTTGGGATGAACAAGGCGTTATTTTAGAGCACTACATGCCCAGGGGGAACACTGTCACCAGTGCCACGTATACAGATCTTCTCAGGAATCATCTTTGACCTGCAATCAAATCCAAACAATGTGGACTTCTGAGTACAGGTGTCTTGTTGCAACATGACAATGCTCGACCCCATACTGCCCATGCAACAGTTGCAACCATCGAGGACCTACACTTTGAGTATCTTCCACATCCGCCGTTCTTGCCAGACCTAGCCCCAAGTGATTACCACGTCTTTGGACCACTCAAAGAGACGATGGGAGGAAAGACTTTCAGGTCCGATGAAGAGGTGCAGCAAGTGGTGCATGAGGGGCTACGCAAGCGATCAAAAGAATTCTTTTCTAGAGGAATCCATGGACTTTGTAGGCGCTGGGGGACTTGTATAGAACGCAATGGTGACTATGTCGAAAAATGATACAGTTGTGTGTTACTTTTTCTTAATAAATCTAGAAAAAAAAATATTTAAGGTTTTCATTTGAAGCCCCCTTAGTATTATGAAAAGACAGAAAGATTAAGAAAGAAAGAACAGTGAAATAAACAAAAGAACAAAGAGAGTAACTACTCTTTCACTCATTTCTGCTTATGTACCTCTACACAGTTTCATTGCACATATCCCATTGCATTCAATCATCTGTTAATTGCTTTACATCCTATAGATTATTCAGCTGGACTGGGAGGCCCCCAACAGCGTATCTCAGATGTACATACGTGGCTATAATGTATACTCTAGACGTGAAGGGGAGGATCGAACAGAGAAACTATTTGTTCGAGGAAGCAGCAGTAAACAGTTTCTTATAGGTAAGAAATAGACATAAACACAACCATCGTCAGTATGTTTTCATCATCATCATCATCACCACCATCATCATCACCATCATCATCACCGCCATCATCATCATTTTTCTTTGCCCTTCTTACAAGAGCATGGAGCCACCACTACAACTTGTCCCTTTGCAGGAAGCCTGCACCCAGAATGCAATGCTCTAGTAATGGTAGTTTCTGTGGCATTTGGTTTTACTTCATGAGGCTGCCAGCCTCATGCACAACCTGAAGAGGCAATGGATGTCCCTTAGGAATTGCGTCTGTCTGATGCTGCACCCTCACCCTCCAGACAGCATATATTCACAACTGCTTACCTTGCAGCCATTCAGTCTCTTGGCACATTGGTCCACCTTAGACTTCGGGCCATTTATTATGACTAAGCTATTATTTAACCCATGATGTGGGTGGTTTCTGCACACCGTTTCTTTGGGGCTTTCAATGATTGATGATGCCTTGGTTTTATTCTTAGCGGATCTTCAGTGAATGAAGATGCCTTGACATGAGTCTTACTATGCTTGTTGCTATCCTGTATCAGAACTGTGTTAAACTTGAGATGGATGCATCCGTAGTGTATACAACCAGCGTGCTACAGAAACAGTTAGCATTCATACCCTTCAACATTTGCTGATGGAGACTGAGCACCTATGGCAGTGTTTCTCAAGCGGTGTGCCGCCGCGCAGATCAAAGTGTGCTGCAAAATTTTGTAAATTTACTACATAAAGTATATTTTCAGTGATCATGTAATATAAAACTGATCTTACAGCTTGAATTCATTCAATAATAATTGGAGCTATTAATTGGTTTGAACGAAAATAGATATACTCCAAAATTATTTTAAACAATTAAAAGAAAATCTAATTGAGAGTTTTCTTTATTCTAAAGTACCCACATATTAGTGTATTTAATTTAGTGTATATCACTGTAAGTGTTTATTCAGATAGGTGTGCCACAAATGTTTAGAAAATTGAAAGGTGTGCAGTGAACACAAAAAAGTTGAGAAACACTGACCTATGGGTTTGCCCGGATTGCAGTGATGTCGATTCTTATCAATAATAATAATAATACATTAAAACATGAATTGTTTACGCAGACGTATACAGTGGTTTCCAAGGCAATATGTTTTCAGCCAGTACAAGCTAAGATCATGCGTGAATGGTACTACTTTTCTCTGTTAGGCAACCCAATAACATTTGCCATGAGAGGTAAGCGTTCTAACCACTCTGAAAATTGGATGCTAAACTGATGTACTGGAACGTTTAATGTGCTTTTTCCTTTTAATTTTTATCAGGGCTGGGTCGTGATGACACATATTATTTAAAAATCTCCACCCTGATGACCTGGGGATATGAAGCTCATTCTCCCTGGATTCGAATACAAAAGCAATCAGAGGGTATGAACTTGATCTACCTGACATACCAGTTTGTTATGAATATGTTTGCTACATTATTGTCTGTCGTGTGCTCTGTGTTTTCATTTTTAAGCAGACATACTGCTTCACACACAATTAAATGTTGTTGATATGCATATATATATATATATATATTAGGTTAACAAAATATGTAAATGACAGGCTTTAAACATTTGTCAATACTTGCTTGGCCTGTTGTAGTTGCTGGGGTTCTCTCAAGGGACAAAGAAAATATAAGACTACACCACCCTCAGGCTTGTCAGACAAAGTAAATAAATTCTCAACTCTGATCCTGATACCAAAGAGTTGTTTCGTGATACACCTTTGGTAGCTTATCGTAGGGATAGGAATTTTAGGAATATTCTTGTACACAGTCGCTTGCGACATTCTAGCCCATCTTATTTTGGTACTAAACCGTGCCAACGCCAGATATGCAAGACCTGTCCATTTGTACTCCAAACTCAGACAGTCACTTTTCCGAAAGGAACATTTATCATTAGAGAGTCTTTTACGTGCGAATCCAGAAACCTGATTTATGCTATCATCTGCAAGAGATGTGGCATGACCTATATTGGTGAAACTGGTAGGCGTTTGGCAGACAGGTTTCGTGAGTACTTGAATGACATCTATCATGACAAACATTTACCGGTGGCCCTTCATTTCAATAGGCCTGACCATTCAGGTAATTCCGATATACATGTCACTGCCCTCCGTTCATGTGCCGGTAATGACAAGACTCGCTTTTCGTTGGAGAATCGCCTTATTTTTAAAATGGGCATTTTAGCTCCCGATGGTTTGAATATACAACATCATTTTGCATAAATTCTGGTAGCTTTTCTCTTTTTCATTCTTTATTCGTTGTCTTTTAGATCTATCTTCTTATGTTTTTGTTTTGGTTCGTTTCGTATCTTTTTATATCTCTTGTTTTGTCGCTATCGTACGTCACTTCCTTGTGATTTCTGTGACAAGAGACTACCGCTTTCTTCCACAGATTCTTTGGATCGAGCTAAGCTAACTTTTACTAGTTCCACAGTTTTGTTTATTCTTCTTTTTTTCGTTTTGTTGATTATTTACTTTCTTGTTTCAGTATTTCTTTTAGATTTTACGGTTTTCTTGTATTATTATTGTTCTTTTTTTCTCTCATCACTGTTGTTGTTTACTTTTTCCATCTGCTTGTATCGCCCATTGGTTGTATATTTCTCATCATCGTATAGTTTTGTAGTACCTATATGTAATTCTTGTCTTTGTCACCTGTTTGTGGCTGACGAAGGGTAAAACCTGAAACATTCCTTGTTTCTTGTGAACCGTAATTTGTAAAACTGATTCAATACCGTTTTATTGGTTTAAATACTTATATTGTCAGACAAAGGGACTAATATGAGGTTGTGTATGAGGCTGGCAACCTCATCATATAAAACTGATTGCCACATAAACCACTGTGGCAATGACATGTGACTGCTTGGTGTAGTCTTCCTGCAGGGGAGGGGGGGATCCAACTGCAGTGGTGGCTACATGCTCTGTATGGAGCACAAAGTAAAATAATGATCATTAAAACCTGCTTACAACAGGTAGTTGTATTAGATTCATTCATTCATAACCCTCCACTCCCAAAGGAGCATAGGCCTTCAACAAACACATGCCAAGTCCTCCTGTCATGTGCCATCATCTCAAGTTCTTTCCACGTTCTCCTTATCATTTTCACCCCTGTTTCCAGCTCTCTTCTCCATGTGCTTCTTGGTCTACCTCTGCCTCTCTTGCCCTGGGGGTTCCAGAACAAGAACTGCCTTGTAATGCTATCAACAGGTTTCCTCAGTGTGTGTCCTATCCATCGCCATCATCTTCTATTCATCTCTTGTTCCACTGGCACTTGTCTAATGAAAATATCAAAAATTGCATTATGTAATTTGTGAACTGCCCCAAAGAATAAAGTAAGCAAAATTAACTGTGCAATCAGGAAGCACTAGAAGAGATGGGTAAGGAAAAAATTTATCATGTCAAAAATGACTCAGTATTTCTAGACAGGCATTGGAATCCAAATATAAAGAGCAAAAAAACAATAAAAATAAAAAATAAGGGTTTCTCAAAACATGAATGTGAATTCACAAGAACTCATCGTTATAATCATCCATCATCATGATCTTTCATCCTACGTTATCTTTCATCCTACGTTATCTTTCATCCTACGTTATCTTTCATCCTACGTAGTTGCCTGGTGTCTCTGGAGAGACAAAGAAAGAATCGAACCACTGCTTACCCAGGTATATGTTGTACGAGGTGACTAATACGTGGTTGGGGATCGAACCATAGACCTTAGCTGGCAAGCTCATCATGTTACAAAAAATTGCTACAGAATGGAATTTCTTTATTTTTTTTCTTAAATTGATGGTGATAAATATCCCGTTCAGCCTCTGAAGGGTTGTAATTAGGGTATATTTAGTGTTCACAAGTCCAAATAATATGTTCAATTGCCAATCTGCGAAAGTTGTATTGTATCTCCTTTTCAATTATTCTAAATAGGATCCCGTTACATGCCCATTGAGGCATATGAGGAATGTGGTATTAGGCCCATATTTTCTTGACCATCGGCACACTAGGGGTGATGTGATCAGCATCACGCCGGCGACCTTTAACCTTCCCAGAGTTGTTCTGGTACCCAATTCATGAGGCTTGGTTGACCCCGGAGCTGTTTTCAGTCTAAAAAATCCCACTTCATCTAGGGATCAAACCATGGACCATCAAGCTTGGAAGCCAGTGCACTAATCCCTGCGCTACCACGGCTGTAATTCTAAATAGAGCAAATCAATATTACAAAAATGTGTATGTGTGTGTGTCAGTTTATTACTCTAAAATAGAAGTCTCATCATACTTGTCATCATAACAGTAAATAATATAAACCAACCACCAAAAAAAAATAAAACAATAATGGGGTGGTTTAAATACCTGAGGTTTTTTTAAACCAAAGTTACCCGTTCAACCCTCAATGGTTTATAATTAGGATATATAGTTATATAGTGTAATTAATTCAAGACAGTTTAGTACCTTCTCTTCCCCCCCCACCCCACCCAGTCCTAATAGAGTAAATCAAAACCAAAATTGTGTAAGTGTGTGCACCTGAGGTGTTTACTGTGATATTTCACTGACTTTCATTTGTGATACGTAATATGTTTTATAAGAACATCACTAGACCTTCACTTTCCCTGCCGTATCCCCACCAGTTACTATACAACTTTTGTACTTGTTAAATACTGTTTGACTATATTATGTAGTTCCTTGGGTCTGTCTATTCTTATCACCTGTTCTATAGTTATGGGTGAGTTTGAAGCCTGCAAATAATCTAATACTGGGATTCTCTGGGATTCATACCTCTTAAATTTTAACAAGAAATGTTCTATCATTATATCCTGTATATTATTGTCTTTAATGCATTGTGTACAGTAAGGTTCTTCTATTCTGAAATTACCCTTTCCCAGAGCGTCCGATTGACAGAGTGGTTGGAGCACTGGTCTCTCGTGGCTAATGTGCTGGGTTCGATTCACGGTATCATCACGCTCCAGTCTACCCAGCTGTAAATGGATACCTGACTTTGCTCTCAAGTTAGGGAAGGGAAAGGCAGCAAGGAAGAGAAACGGTCACCCCACCTCTCAATGCTGGACCTAGTATAGTGAAGTCTCTAACACTTCACTCCCCTATGGCAGTATCTGCTATGGGACTACCTACCCTTTCCCAGCTGTAGTCTAAGAAGTTTCTTGTTACTGGGAATTTTCAATCCCTAGATACAGTATCTGACATTTTCTTGTTGGAGCC
This sequence comes from Oreohelix idahoensis, assembly GCA_024509875.1. Classification (NCBI taxonomy): domain Eukaryota; kingdom Metazoa; phylum Mollusca; class Gastropoda; order Stylommatophora; family Oreohelicidae; genus Oreohelix; species Oreohelix idahoensis. The sequence goes on along the minus strand of JAMPIV010010383.1, from coordinate 562,695 downwards.
TTGAAAATCTTATATCCATGTCGTCTTTTCAGATTTATATAAAAACTCTGCTGTCCATTCCTCTGTTATTATTTCTTTAATTAAGCAATTAATCTGTGACTTACTCATCCTTACATTTATTGGATTTTTAAAATGTTATTGTCACAGAAACCAGTGCTGCAGGAGCATGTGGATGCTTGTGGTGCAGGCTTCCTGCAAGTGAACCAGCTGCAGTGCTGGCTCCATGCTGCCACAGCACAACCTTATACAGTCGCTTTGTACAACATCCCCAACAAACCTTAAGGGTCTAGAAAACTGAAGAAGAAGCATAAATTCTCAAAACTAAATGTCTCCAGACATTAGACATGGTTGTATCTCTTGCCCTTCTACTAGTCTAGACTGCTAATTCATATGTCTGCCTGAATCCAATTTATTGTATCTGTACATACCTTGTCTTGCCCTGTGTAGTTCCCAGCTGTACATACATTGTCTTGCCCTGTGTAGTTCCCAGCTGTACATACCTTGTCTTGTCCTTGTAGTTCCCAGCTGTACATACCTTGTCTTGTCCTGTGTAGTTCCCAGCTGTACATACATTGTCTTGCCCTGTGTAGTTCCCAGCTGTACATACCTTGTCTTGTCCTTGTAGTTCCCAGCTGTACATACCTTGTCTTGTCCTGTGTAGTTCCCAGCTGTACATACCTTTTCTTGTCCTGTGTAGTTCCCAGCTGTACATTCCTTGTCTTGTCCTGTGTAGTTCCCAGCTGTACATAACTTTTCTTGTCCTGTGTAGTTCCCAGCTGTACATACCTTTTCTTGCTATGTATGGCTCCCAGCTGTACATACTTCTGTCTTGCTATGTGTGGTTCCCAGCTGTATATACCTTGTCTTACCCCATGTAGTTCCCTGGGGTATCTAAAAAGATAAAGAAAGAATATAACCACTACCCCCTCAGTAATGTCACACAGTGGGAGTAATAGAAGGTCCCACATGGGGCTAGCAACATCCTCAGGTCAAACAAAATGCAACATAAACCACTCCAGTAAAAGCATGTCTTGGTGCAGGCTTAGTGCAAGAAGACCAGCTACACAATGACCTCCAATGGAAATCTTCTTCCTCGTTCTTCTTCCTCGTTTGCCCTGAAAAGGACGGTGGTTGCGTTGTGTCTGTTTACGCCTAAGCTGTGATATCTGCACCTTTCGGTCGACACATCCGACTTCAGCACGGCATTTTTTAGGGACCGGGTTTGCCTTCCCATTGCGATCCGCACTCGCTCAGCCAGACTGCACTGCTGCAGACTGTTTCCAGGACCACCACGTGGAGGTGGAGTGCGGTCTTGACCAGCTCTGGTTCGCTGGTCCTGATGCAAGCAGTACAGCTATGGGTCACTGACTGCATTCACTATTGCTGCATCTTGGGGTCCCGAATGGAAATGATGATGATGGTACCATGTCTATTTTTTAATCTGTGAGCAGGGGTCAGAGTGGCTAAGAGATATGGTGTCTGCCTCAAATTCTAAAGGTCCTGGTTTAAATTCCCTGAAGAGGGAATATAATTTATGGAAATTTTTTTTTCAGAAGCAGTGGGTCTTATTGAAATTATATTCCCCTAGTCTCCTGGGTAGTGAGATCGGATGCCTAACCTTCTCGGCTAAGGGCGAAAAAAAATAGCAGTTGGAAATTGTAAACAGTAGGCCAGAAGGCCGCTGCCCTGGTAAAATTTAAAAATTAGAAACCTACCCACCACAAAAATATTTATAGAATGTGTGATTCCTATATACATACATTGGGATTCTTGCCAGTGCTATGGAGTTTGTGCACTGTGCTGTGATCCTCCTTGTATGATCTAAGGGATGAGATCAGAGCACTGATGGAGTTGTCCATGCGCAGTGAAGATAGTCCTTAAAAACAAAGCCAAAACCAAAATAATCTGTAAGCACATTACATTTACTACAAAACTTTTCCAGTTTACCTTCCTCCTGGCAAGCCACAGAATGTCTCAGCCATGGCAAAACTAAGTGAGATAACTTTGTCTTGGGAACCACCATCAATGAGCCATCCAGGATTGCAGCCCCTGGGTGTGCATTTAAAGGTAAAGTTATCTAACAATTTAATATGGCTGCACTTTTGATTCCATGCATGATTGTTAGCAAATTCAGTTATAATGTCGTAAGAGAGGTGTATCAAACTCTGATCTTTGAGTTAGGGAAGGAAAAAGAAGCAAGGAAAGGAACTGGTCACTTCATCTGTCAATCCTGCACTTAGTATGGCAGAATCTCTAACAATGCACTCCCGTATGATAGTATCTGCTATGAGACTACCTTTACATTGAATTACAAAAAGATGAGAGAGAGAATATAGAAGAAAATATAGGATCTAGGTAATTAGTGCAAAGCAATTTTGTCTAAAACACTTTCGTCTAAAGTAGTTTGGTATAAAATAGCTAACTTACTTACTTAGTCGTTCCTCTCCTTCCGTGAGGTGTAGAAGTTTGGAAAAGAGAGCGCCTTACTTTCCTATCAACTGTCTTCCTCCTGGCCTGGTTCCATTCTAGTCCTTGGTTCATCAGAGATTGTCTATGTTGTCCTCCCAGCGGACTCTGTGTCATTCTGGAGGTCTGGATCCCTGGCTCTTAGTTTCCCATGCTTGTCGTGGTAGCTGATCTTCTCCCATTCTGCAGACATGGCCAAACCATCTTGGTTGGGACTGTTCTACTTGGATCTGCAGGGATTGGGTTTTTAGGCTAGGATGTATTGTCTGGTTGCGGACCATGTCTCTTCTTGTTACTTCAACCACCTTTCTCAGATACCTCATTTCTGAGGTTTGGATCTGGCTTTTTTTGGGTTGTAGTCATTGCATTGGTCCAAAAACACTTTAACGTATTGACACTTTTGTCTAACAGCTCATCTGTCTAAAGACATGTAGGTCTAATAGTACTCTCATTAACATGGTGTGATAGATGTTGGTCACAAAAGGATGTAAACAACAGTCATGCGTTGCATTTATTTCATAAATTATGTAGTTTTATTTATTTTTAAAGAATAAAAGCAATTAAAACTGGAAGCAAATAGCTGTGGCAGCACGTATTGATATATATATATATACACACAGTAGAACCTCTATAAGTTGACCACCCAAGGGACTGTAAACCGGTCAACATACGGAACGAGGCCTATTGTTCTGATACTTTACTTCCTTGAACAGCTTATATTGGAGAATACAGTATCATACGAAATCATACATAATCACAACATCAAATCAAATCATCAACATCTGTTTTATCATGGTTTAATCATTCTTTCTGAAAAAAGGAGTCAGTCTTGGTCTGTGTCTTATTCTTATTACAAACATAAGTGGAGAAAGCACTCTCAGTGCTGGCTACACCACTCAACATACCTGGGCATTTTTCCACAGCAAATGACTTCAACTGCATTATCAGATGCCTGACAGCCTCTTCTTTTGGAGTCTCTGCAATTTCTGTGTCATCGTCACTTGCTTCTTCAACTTCACCAGCTGCTTCATGCACTGTTATGCTTGTCTGTACTTCGGTCAATATCGCTTGGAAAATTCCTTCTGGGTCAGGTTCATTACAGGTTGCCACCTCATCATCCATTGCAACAAAACCTTCAAAATCTACTCCTTCGAATTCTGCCATTGGCGATGGACTGTCCGATGGGGCTAAAACGTCATGCTCTTGGGTTGTGACAAATCCACATTTCTTGAAACACTTCTGTATCGTTTCCGGCTGAACTTTATTCAAAGCAGAACTGATCCAGAGGACAGCATCCAGAGCGTTAACTGATGCAGCGGATGAAGTTGCTTCCACAGGTGGACCACAGATCTGTGTTTTAGTAATGACCCACTGCAGGAGCTGGGCCTGGTAGTGCATTTTAAATGTTTTGATGATGCCTTGGTCAAGAGGCTGGGTTTTTGAGGTCGTGTTTGGAGGCAGAAATTTCAGTGTCACGTTTGTGAGATGTTCCACTTGTGGGTGGCCAGGACAGTTGTCTACTGTCAGTAGAATAGACCGTTTCTTCTTCTTCATTTCTCGGTTGATGCCCCTTACCCACTCCTCAAATAGGGCACCAGTCATCCATGCGGATTTGTTTGATCTCCAAGTGACGGGGAGGTCTTTGGGCTTCAGGTTCTTGAATGCGCGTGGCTTTGCCGATTTACCAATCACCAAGGGCTTTAGTTTCTCTCCGGTTGAGCTAGCGCAAAGCATAACTGTGAAACATTCTTTGGAAAGTTTTCCGCTCTTACATTTGCCACCCTTCATGGCGAGGCTCCTGTCAGGCATCGCCTTGAAAAAGAGTCCGCACTCGTCAGCATTAAAGATGTCATCGTCTTTGAAGCCTCTGGCGAAGTAAGGAAACTTTTTGATGAACTCTTCCACAGCTTCTACTGGAACTTCATTGGATTCACCACACAACACTTTCTGGGAGATGGCGTGTCGCAGTTTAAATTTCTCGAGCCAACCACTTGATGCTTGGAAATCTTCTGCCACCCCGAATTCCCTTGCAAATTTTTTAGCAACTTCTTGAATCATCGGCCCGGAGATTCGGGCGTTAACTGCCCTCATTTGTTTGAACCAGTTTAATGTGGCTTCATTGACTTCATCTAGGGGAGCTTTCCTCCTTTTCCGCTGTAGATCTCCGCTTTCCTTACCACATCTCTCCAAGTACTCATGTTTACATTTTTGGATGTTGCTAACTGTGGTCTTGCTAACCCCAAAATGTTCTGCCGTCTTTCTTTGGCTGCTGCTTTCCAGAAAATGTAGAAGATCAACCTTTTCCTTCATTGTCAGCTCCTTGAGTTCTTTCCTTTGGGCCATCAAAAAGGTTAGGTTAATTTTGTCAACGATAACGTGTATAAAACCAGACTTACATTTTAGTAGTTGAATTACTATCAACCGGCAGGGCAGTCATAGCAAGAATGAAGATTTTGCTTAGAAGTTGGTCTTTTTATACTGCATGTTTGCGAAAAAATCAAAGAGGTTAGGTTAATTTTCTTTGTCGGCAAGCATCATTCGAAAAGCGGTCAGAAAGCCTGTGCCGACAAAATTCAAAGACCCTGATTTTTTTAACACTGGTCAAGTAATAGAGGGTAAATTACTATTGTGTGTCATAGGCCAAGTGGTCAAGATACAACTTACAGAGGTGGTCAACTTATAGAGGTTGTCTTCCATTGAGTACATGTGGTGCGTGTCCGGTCTATGAAAATGTGGTCAACCTCGGGAGGTGGTCAATGTAGGGAGGTGGTCAACTATGGAGGTTCTACTGTATATGTGAAAGAACAAATGAAATCAGTTGAAATTACACACACAAACTATTGTTCTTACTTAATGTGTACTAGTCATATATTTTCACCAATCCAGTGAATAATATTTAAGTCTTCTACTCATGGTTTAACTTGTCTAGTATAATGTATATAATAGGAACATATGAAGCACTTTAAAATACATCTTCTTCTTTGATCCTTAGCTGCTGACTGTCAAAGCAGTCAGTGGCCATCATGCCTGGTGGCTTAATGTAGGGCAGCAACAAAGTGCTTCCACTTTGTTCGGTCGGTGGCAAGCCTTCGTGCAGCGCCCCAGCTTTGGTTCATTCTTTGCATCTCAGCCTCCACAGTTCTCTGCCAAGTTGTGTTTTTGTTGGCTTCTCTTTCGCTTTCCTTCAGGGGTCCATAGCATAGCTGTTCTTGTGATGGCATCGGGATCTCTTCTGAGGACGTGGCCAGCGTCTGCCAGCTATGATGGTGTGCATATCCTCTTAGTTGCTCTGAGTAAGCAGTTCTTGATTGGTAATAGTATTCAGCCAAAAGATTTGGAGAATTTTCCGTAGTAAAAATACATACATGCTCTAAATTTGTTGCTTAACTATGTATTTAAATGCGTTCGCAAGCTTACTGAGTAAGTATTTAAGTTATGTACTGTAGTCAGTATATAAAATCATGATTACATTACAATTACCCATCCACTATGGTTAAATTATATTAAGTAATTGTCACTAGCTTTTAAACAGTTAGCTTCAAGCTTGGCCTAATGCAGTGTCAGATTATCCATTAGGCTAAGAAGGCTGAAGCCTAGGGGCCTAGAGCTCTTCAGGGCCTGTGCATAAGTTAAAGAAATTTAAAAAATGCATAGATTTATGTACAAAAAGAAAATGTTTGCACTTTGCAATCTCATTTCAAACGTTCTTAACATACCAGTCTATTAATGATACTAGTATATACCATCACCATGCTAAGTGGTTTGAAAAAAGTATAAAAATTATTGCCTATTAGGTGAAGGCAGGCCCAAACACCAAAAAAGCCTAGAGGCCCTTCTTGGCTTAATCTGGCCCTGGCCCAATGCACACATACTCTGTCTTAACATTACCCCTGCACTGTGGCTAAACTCCATTCAGTAATTTCAAGTTAGACCAAAGTGCGTGTAGTTTATTGTGCCTTTAGCCATAAGTGTTTTTAGACTAAAGTGCCAATAGACTAAAGTGTTTGAAGACTAAAGCAAATTAGACTACGCTGAATTAGACCAAAGTGCCTGTAGACTAATATATTTGTTGACCAAAGCAAATTAGACTAAAGTGCCTATAGACTAAAAGCCTATAGACTAAAGTATTTGTAGACCAAAGCGAGTTAGACTAAAGTGAATTAGACTAAAGGGCTTATAGACTAAAGTGCCTATAGACTAAAGTGCCTAAAAACTATAAAGTGTTTGTAGACCAAAGCCAATTAGACTAAACTGAATTAGACTGAAGGGCTTATAGACTAAAAAGCCTATAGACTAAAGTGTTTATAGACAAAAGTGATTTAGACTAAACTGAATTAGACTAAAGTGCCTATAGACTAAAGTGTTTGTAGACTAAAGCGAATAACTGTGCCTCATTCTGTAACAGTAATGCATATATTTTCCTTGCTTTCCATGCTGCAATCAGACTGGCAGATTATGCTATGCACAGTTTTTAAGTCTGCTAAATTGTTTTATGCTATGTACAGTTCTTAAGTCTGCTAAATTGTTTTATGCTCTGTACAGTTTTTAAGTCTGCTAAATTGTTTTATGCTATATACAGTTTTTATGTCTGCTAAATTGTTTTATGCTATGTATGGTTTTTAAGTCTGTTAAATTGTTTTAAGCTATGAACAGTTTTTATGTCTGCTAAATTGTTTTATACTATGTACAGTTTTTAACTCTTTCAGTACCAAACAAAAAGTAGGTTTGGCCCAAACAAAAATGGCCACCCTGGTGTGTGTTTATTGTAGTCATTTGGAATTAATTTTTAAAAACGTTCATATGCATAAATACCTTTGTTGTTGTATATGAAAATGAAGGTAAATGGATGTACATTACTCTTCTGCAGCAAGTATAAAAAATATTAGTTATCCAAGGTAAAATGGAGGCTGAAAGAATAAGGCGATGAAAAATTAGACCAAAAGTATTCACTAAAATCATCTAGAATTGTTCCCCAGGAGAATATCTAAAGGTACACGTTCAAAATATCATAAACAGATGTATTCTAACAAAGCGCAGTCAGTTTAATTTCACAGATTACAACAACAGGTCACATGCTTGTAAAAACATGAGATTTCAGTTTATACACCAGGAAGAGGGGATTGAAAATATTATTTACACATGAATGCTGTGGTTGTTATATATGACAATGATTGTTAGTAAATGCATCTAGTGCATAATATAAAATTATGTCAACAACAATTATTACTTGTTGTAACCATCTGTTTTGTAACGGCCACCATAAATGTAACGTACTGTTTATGAGTGATGTGAAAGCTGGCAGAGTGAACGTGTCGTTTATCACCTGGACTGTGTAATGTTGCGGTGTCGATGTAGGTCACCAGAAATGTAACGGCCAAGAATGTAATGGCCACCAGAGTGAGGCACTGCCAGGGGTACTATGATCACTCACAGTAAACAGCGTACATGTTGTAGATCTGTGATATTGGTATTATGATGTGCTGAGTGTGGGTGTAGACGAAAACACGAATGCTTGAGGCTCTTAGTAAAGTCAGTAATGCACCCATACACTCGCATGCAGTAGTCAATGATGAATCGAAGACTGCTGGCACGTTTCAAACATTTATTTACGAAACTGACAGTAGCATCAACAGGACAGTCAAATCGACGAGATCAAGGACTTCACATAGATAATAAATGACTGTTAAATGTCTGGTAATCAAAGGCTTGCATCATACATCAAACATCATCTGTCCTAATGTTACAATATGTAATGTAGCTTCCGTACCATTGACTCAGCGCGTCAGGTACTTAATTAGCTCTGTCGTTCAACAAACGAGCTCCTAAATTGCGTAGCAATAATACATAAGGCTGTTATTCAACTGGCATAGCCCGCCAGGTATATTTCCTCTTGCTGAAAATATTGGCCGTAATACAGGGCCTCAATATGTAGACAGCTGTGTATCCTTTGTTAGCAGGCACGATCAAACCATGCTAAACATATATATACCGCCAACCTGCAGCGTCCACAATAATTTATCATCATCATTAGGCTTCTGTTCACTTGAAAACATATAGTCTCATTTGGCTAGAACTAGAAGCAAAGAAGAAATTCTGTCTCTCAAGATCTGTAATCTTCACTCGCAGATAGGTAATTTCAAATGTTCTGCAGCCAAAGGCATAATAATAAGAATGTCATTTACCTTCATACAGAATCTTCCGGATACACACTTAACAAAAGATCACTGGGGAAAACATTGACATTTCAGTCATATCGAAACTTTCCAATCCCCATGATGATCTAGAGGAAAACACAACGGACATCGTCGTCCGACAGCCCAGATCACAATCTAGATGACGGAAGTCACAGTTCACGCTCAGAACCCTGCGCATGCCTAGACAGCATAAAAATGAGCATCGTTCAGACAGATCAACGACAACGATTGAAAGAAAGAGAAGATAACCCTTTAAACAACCTGTCATAGAAGTTAATACCCAATTATCCAACTTTGACCAACAAAGTTTTACAACAAAAGTATTAAATAGATTTACCTATATGACTCCGTCAAAACGACAAAAGTATAAAATAGATTTACCCATTATGACTCCGTCAAAAATGACAGCAACACTTGTGCAAGGTAAAATGGAGGCTGAATAAGAAGATGAAGTAGTAGGTAAAATAATAATTAAAAAAATATACATTCTTACCTTGTTCTGGAGCTGCTAACCTTGTTATCATCAGTTATATCCATGGGAAAACACAGACAGTCACACGCAAATATATTCACACAATGCATAAACATTATTTCATCATTAAATCCCAAGAAAATAATTAATTTACCTGAATGAAAAAAAGGTCACAAGCACAAAACATATCAGAAAAGGGACAAAGAATATATTATTTACAAAGCTTATTCATATCTAGGCAGACCCTATATATATTTTTGCTTTTTATAAGCTAAAAGCATTTATTTTGTACAAAGGTGAGGTGTGCCTGTGCATCCATACACACAAAGCTTGATCTGCAACACCTTCCATTGGGGCTACAGTGAACACAGGCTCTGTCCTTTCCATCATATTCCACTAGATGTCTGGCTCCAATCATCCGTTCCACTTCATTTCCTTTCATGGAGTGTTTAGAATTTTTTGGTGGACAATCTATTACACCACCTGGTGTCAGCTGAGCAGCTTCTTTGGACAGATCCTCAATCAAACTTTGTTTAAAATTTTGAAGTGTGAGCTTCCTTTTTGTCGCACCTTCCTGACACAAATTGTATAGAATGTGAGCATTTACTTGTGTCACTTCAATCAGCCAGTGGTAAATCTTCTTCCAACACTTTCTGGTTTTACGATGGTGCATACTGTAGTAACCAACCATTTGATCCATCCGGTCACAGCCCTTCATTCTCATATTGTAGTCATCAACTACCTTTGGCTTCGTAACTTTGTTTGGGCCCTTACCGTTCTCAGCCTTTGCAACAGCTGATTTAGTTGAAACAAGTATGCAGGGCTTTTTTGCCTTTTTATCTTTCCAGGCAACACATAATGTTGTATTTTCTGAGTCTAAAAACCACTTCATCCCTTGATGGCCAAGCTTCAGATTTTTTATTTCAGTAGGGAAGCCAATGCGGTTGACATTCAAGTTTACTGTATAATTATAACTATACGCAAGCAGATATTCAATCAGAGCCTTGGATTAATAAAATATATCAGCAAAAATATGATGTCCTGATCTCAATGGCTTCAAAAGAGTGCTGAACACTTTCATGGCATGAGCAGAACTGGGATCTAGACTAGGATCATAGGCCGTATTTTGTCCAAAATAAATTTTCAAATTGAAAACATAGCCTGTTGCAGAATCACACAGTCCAAATGTTTTGATATGATATTTATGGGGCTTGCTAGCATTGAGCTGTTTGTGCATCTCATCAATTTTTTTTTTTTCTATAACGAGCGGCACTCGAGCTTTCCAGCTCTTTCGGCCCAATGACATGTCATTGCGAGGCTGGGGGGTCTGTGGACTTTCCTTCCAACCCGGTCAGGAGCTTCGCTCCTTCCCATCCACATGGGATTTATGTGCAGGAGCCGTTCAGGTTATTCAGTCAAATTTCCGGTCGTAAACATTTCTTCAAACGCCAACGGCCGGGTTTGAACCATGAACACCTGGTCGCCAGTACAACGTTGTAGCCATTACACCAGCGCGGCTCCCAAACATCTCATCAATACAAACCTCTTCAAATTGGTAAAAAGCATTCTGGAATTTTGTCAATAGCATCTCAACAAATGGCTCAGTTTTAGCTGCATCCTGATCTTTTGGTTCACAAACATGCAACATGCTGTGATAAATAGTTTGGAAACGGTTTCTCGAAAACATCTCGTGGTACCAAGGTGTATAAAAATTTCCTGCGGTGTTCCAGTAGTCCTTGATTTTAGGTCTTTGATCCAGTCCCATCGCAATCATTACAGCTGTAAACTTGAGCCATTCAAAATAAGTGAGTGGTGTCCATGAAGCAAATAAAGAATATTTTCTAAGTGGGTTGTTTGTTTCAACAACTTTTGCAGTATAGGCATTAATGCTGGTTATTAAAGTGCTAATAACAACATCATCCATGTAAAATAAAATAAAAATCAAGAGGTGTTTGCAAACTATAAAGAGCTGGATTTATGTTCTGTCTTGTCTGGTGGAAAGTAAAATTTGCTTTAGTTCAGTTGCCACTGAATGCCAAACCGCAGTATTGGTGTTGCTAACAAAATCAACATTACTATCCCTCCTGATTCTTTTTCTTTTTGGCTCAGACATATTATTCTTCTTCTTCTTCGATCCTTAACCACCGACCGTCAAAGCAGTCAGTGGCCATCACGCCTAGTGGCGTCTTGTAGGGCAACAACAAATTGATTCCACTTTGCACGGTCGGTGGCCAACCTTCGTACAGTGCCCCAACTCTGGTTCATTCTTTGCATCTCAGCCTCCACAGTCCTCCGCCAAGTTGTTTTCGGTCGGCCTCTCTTTCGCTTTCCTTCGGGGGTCCAAAGCATAGCTGTTCTTGTGATGGCATCGGGGTCCCCTCTGAGGACATGACCAACCCAGCTCCAGCGTCTGCCAGCTATGATGGTGTGCATGTCCTCTTGCCTGCTACGAGTAAGCAGACCCCGGCCGGCGATGGCACCCGGCCAAAAAATCAGACATATTACTTGAATTTATTACAGTCTGATTACATGCTCCTGTCTCTGTAACTTCATTATCGACATCAGACCTTTCATTATCATCCTCGGTTTCCGAGGACTCGATATCAGGCTCCTGGTGAAAATCTTAGTCATCTTCGCTATCCTGCGAATAAATACTACAATCTGAATTATTATTACTATCTAGAATTTCTTCAAATAACTTTCTAGCTTGATCTGAAGTTAATCTACGAGGTCTGCCAAAAGCGGTGGCGTGGCCATTTGATCTTATATTATATAAGTTATAAAATATGCGCTTAAAACATCTTAATTTAATATCAAACCACAAAAACACGTTCTCTCTTAAACACACAAGGTATTTACTAGAATGGTCTTCCTGTCAGAAATGACGTTTTGGGTTGTTAAATTTGGAAAACAGCTCTAGAAAAGGAGCAAAAAGTACAGACCGAGATATCGTTGATCAGGTCAAAATGGCCGAACCCGAAAGCTGAATTAACGTTGATTGGGACTTAACACATTAACTACCGAATTGAAAAACACACTGTGGACGAATTAAATTTTTTTACAATTATTATCCTGTAGGTGTTTTGCACAAAGTAAGCGGTAGTTTTCGTAATTGTTTACAGATTTTTATGAATTACACGTCATTTTAAAGATAAATGAATGTACTATTACAATAAGTACCATTTGTAACTCTAATAGAGGTTGTTGCTATTTAATGGCCCTCCGATGGCCGAGGACTTGCAATATTTTCACAATTATAACTGCTTGCACCCCATCTCTTTCAAAATCTTTATTTCAATCAATGTGCACACCATTTTCACTCTTGTCCTCGTCACTAGATCTATCAGTCAATTGTTGAAACAAGTTTCTAGCCTATTCAGCCTTTAGACGAGATGTGCAAGCATTTTTTGTGGTCCTATCACTAGTTGCCACGGTAAACAGTTTTACACGATTTGGTAACTAACCGAAAATGCTGAAAAACATGAAAATAATATCAATTTTCCGGTGTTCTACAACAACCATGCTTTGGTAATTTGTTTTCCGGTAGCAAGTTAAAATTTCGAAGTAGATCAGAAAGTGTTTCAGTACATTTTTCATTCGTTTTATTACTAAAATTAGATCGACGCTCTGAGCGGCTTGCGGTCCAAATGATAGGATTTCAAAAGCCGGTCCCACCGGCTTGCGGTAGTTAATGTGTTAAAGAGTTAAGTCTGCTAAATTGTTTTATGCTATGTACAGTTTTTAAGTCTGCTAAATTGTTTTATGATCTGTACAGTTTTTATGTCTGCTAAATTTGTTTAAGCTATTTACAGTTTTTAAGACCACTAACTTGCTTTTTTTTTCAGGGCTACAAAATTGTTTATGGACCACTAAATGACCCTCTTAATGTGAGCAGGGCAACAATGGAGGCTGATAAAAGAAATCATATTATTTCTGGGTTGGGTAAGTACTTTGTTGTTTTAGTCTTTTTTTGTTTGGGTCAGGACATGAATATACTAGTGAGATTCCTCCGTGCATGACCATGTTATTTTCTTTTTTCTTTCAGAGCCCTCAACAAAGTATATCATTTCCATCCGAGCCTTTAATGACATTGGAGATGGAGAGCCAGTGTATACTAGAACCAAAACACAAGGTGAAAGTTCAGATATCTCTTTTCTATATCATCATCACCTTCAGTCATCATCATCATCAACACCATCACTATCATCATCAGGAAACCTGTTGATAGTACTACCAGGCAGTTCTTGTTCTGGAATTCACAGGGTAAGAGAGGTAGAGGAAGACCTAAGAGCACATGGAGAAGAGAACTGGAGAACGAACGAACAAACTTTATTTTCGAAGGGTTGAGAATTGGGCGTGCAGGCCCGTCTAACATTCTGCTCTTCCACTCTCATTTATCTTGCATATTATATCCTTTCATTCCCACATGTTACTTTAAGCATTAATATGGAGGCATGCAACATTATAAAGGTAATTTAACAGCGTGCGTTTACAGTATGCAGTCATAATCAAAATTAAGTATTGTTAATTAAACAAACATTATAATAAAATTTAATTTAATTTAATTTAAAAAAATACTTACTTACTTACTTAGTCGTTCCCCTTCTACCGTGAGGTGTAGAGGTTTGGAAGAGAGAGCGCCAGACTATCCTATTGGCTGTCTTCCTCCTGGCCTGGTTCCATTCTAGTCCTCGATCCTTCAAAGATTGTCTAATGTTGTCCTCCCAGCGGACTCTGGGTCGTCCTCGGGGTCTGGATCCTTGGCTCTTTGTTTCCCATGCTTGTCATGGTATCCGATCTTCTCCCATTCTGCAGACATGGCCAAACCATCTTAATTTGGGACTGTTCTACTTGGGTCTGCAGGGGGTAGGATTTTAGGCCTTGACGTATCGTCTGGTTGCGTACCATGTCTCTTCTTGTTACTTCAACCACCTTCCTCAGATACCTCATTTCTGAGGTTTGGATCTGGCTTTTATGGGTTGTAGTCATTGCCCATGACTCGCATCCATATGTCAAGACTGGGACATAGGTGGAGCGGTATACAGCCATCTTCGTTTTCTTACCAATCTCTCTCTTGCTGAGGAATCCTCGATTTATGGCCTGAAAAAGTCTCCCAGCTGCTGCTTTTCGAGTGGCCAACTCTTCTTTGATGCCTCCCTTTCGGTCTATAATAGCTCCGAGGTATTTAAAGTGGTCGACCTGCTCCAGGACCTGTTCTCCCAGCTTAATCTGATGTTTTCTTTCTTCTCGTGATATCACCATGGATTTTGTAATTTAAAAAAATACGTACAGAAAATTATGATTTCAAGCATAATCAGATTAGTTGGCATGGTCTCAGAACTCATGAAGTATTTGACAGTCTGCTATTGAAGGAGGTGAGACTTGGTGTTATTTCTTTTCCCTCCTTAACTGATTCCGTACGTAATTATTTTCAGCTCTGGACGGAATTATTTTTAAGCCCCAAAAATTTAAACATACATAATTTACGTTTACTGACAATGTGTGTCTAATCATGAGTTAAGTATAACATATTATATATCAAATTAAAGTACATTGGATGAACAATATAAATTCATATGCCTTTCTAGCTAATTTTATGTTATGTTTATGTTATAACAGATAACATGTACACGGAAAAAAGATAACTTGAAATTTTGAACAAAAATTTTCGACTTACGTAAGGCTTGTAACATAAATTGTTATCACAATACAGTTTCACTGCTCTCTTTGTGCAGGTAATCCATTTAGAAACACAGAAAAAGTAAGAAAGTTATGGTTGATCACACAGTTTGTTCACTATTCACATATTAGTAACATATCCTGTGTGTTTTTCTGCCATTATGGCGATACGACAAAACACGATTAAAGTTGAAGATAAATGTGAAAAAATCCCTTCAAACGCAAATAAAAGACGTTGAAGCTTGTTGAAATTTGCCCAGTTTTGTGTTTACTTCCGTTCGAGATAAATTCCGGGCAGTATAAAATATCAGAATAGAAAGAAACAACGAAATAAATCAGCATCTTTTAAAAGATCTTGCGGTCACAGCGGTCGGCCATTGCGTC
>JAMPIV010010383.1:457500-542500 GCA_024509875.1 Oreohelix idahoensis | reverse complement strand
GCAGCTTGATTTTCATTGGTTATTTTTTTTTTTTAAAATCCACTTGGCTTAAAATCTCGAAGAATCTCATGACGCAAATTACGGAAAATTGTGTAGTGGCACAAAACGGTCGATTTATATGTATATTTAATAATTAGGCAAAAAAACCCATACAGACGGTATGTACGGGCCGTACACATCTGAAAACGCAAACACCGCGTACATATTATGGGTAAACCATAGCGTGTGGCATGTATGTATATATATATATAATATATATATATATATATATATATATATATATATATATATATATATATATATATATATATATATATATATATATATATATATATATATATATATATATATATATATATATATATATATACGAGGGCTGTCCGGAAAAGAACCGGCCTTGTAATATAAATCAATAAACATTTTACATTGCACATTGATGGCTCAGTCCCCTTCAAAGTAGGCTCCTTGGGATATCACACAGTGCTCCCAGCATTTCTTCCACTGTTTAAAACACTCTGCGAAAGCTTTTTTAGAAGCACCATCAGTTGCGTCGTCGTATTTTTTTAAATCTCATCGACGGTCTGAAAATGTCTACCTTTCAAACATGATTTCAGTTTTGGAAAAAGCCAAAAGTCGCAGGGTGCCAAGTCTGGGCTATAGGGGGGATGAGTTATCTGGTTGATGTTATGTTTCAACAAAAAACTTTGCACTAGATGTGATGCATGGGCGGGCGCGTTGTCGTGATGAAGACGCCAATCGCCAGTTGCCCACAACTGTGGTCATTTTCATCGTACTGCATTTCTCAACCAACAGAGAAGATACAATAGTTTTTGGAATTCCCAGATCTTTTTCTAGTTCTCGCACTGTCAGTCGCCGATCTTTGTTGATTGCAGCCCGTACACGTTCAACATTTTCCGGTGTTCTGCTTGTTGCAGGCCTTCCAGAAATGGGATGGCATTCAACAGATTCTCGACCATCTTTGAAGCGTTTGTGCCACACCTTTATTTGTGTAGCACTCATTGCATCGTCTCCAAAAGCCTTCTGAATCATCATAATAGTTTCCGTGGAGGAATGTTGAAGCTTGACGCAAAATTTGTAGCAGATTCTTTGCTCTACTCGTTCAGCCATTTTGAATGCGACGACCACACAGTATGTGCATACCAGGGCACTCTATTTGGTTGCCAAGTTACATCGATGTTGCGCAAGACTGCCCTCGTACATTATATATATATATTTTCAAGATGCCCTATATATATATATATATATATATATATATATATATATAATATATATATATATATATATATATATATATATATATATATATATATATATATATATATATACATATATATATGTATGTATATATATATATATATATATATATATATATATATATATATATATATATATATATATATATATATATATATACATATACACACATATATATATATACATATACACACACACACACACACACACACACATACATACATACACACACAGATATATATATATATATACACACACACACACACACACACACACACACACACACACACACACACACACACACACACACACACACACACACACACACACACACACACACACACACATATATATATACACGCACGCACATACATACACACACACACATATATATATGGAAAGAATCCTGTTACATACCCGTTGAGGCATATTGGGAATATGGTGTTAGGCCCATATTTTCTAGACCATCAGTACACTAGGGGTGATGTGGTCATCATCACTTTGGCTGCCTTTAACCTTCCAAGAATCGCTCTGGTACCCAATTCATGAGGCTGGGTTGACCCTGGAGCTGTTTGCGAACTAAAAAAAACCCACCTCAACTGGAGATTCAACCAGGCCAGCACAGCTGGGAAGCCGGTGCACTAACCACTGTGTTACCGGGGCTCTCTCTCTCTCTGTCTATATATATATCTGTCTTTGCCATCGGCGGCTACTCTCTGTCTATATATATATATATATATATATATATATATATATATATATACGGGTCTGTCTTTGCCAGTTGGCGGCTAAGGATCAAAGAAGATATATATATATACACACACATGTGCATACATACATACGTACACACACATATATATATATATATATAGATACATAACACTCACATGTACACACACAGACACCATCATTTCCATGTGTGTGAGGATGTCATATGAGCAGCGGTGCTAGTCTGTTTACCAATAACATTGATATCTATTTTTAATCTGCTTATTCTCCATTGCACTGCTGTACTGCTTCTTGACTTGTCTGTCTCAACCACTGCTCTTTCTCCATCTTTCTTTATCATGACTGTGCTACTCCTTTTGTTATGTCTCTCATCATCACTCTTATATCCATCCTCATTAACTTTTGTTTGTTTGTTTGTTTGTTTGTTGTTGCTGACATGCACACAAAATTGGGTAATTTTGATTCACCCTATTTGCAATGATTGGACAGGAGATGTGATGCCACTTTCACGTATCGGCAATTATTCATATTATTTGGAATTGAAAACAATCCATATTTTAATTATAACCCATCAGAGGTTGAACAGGATATTTCTCATCATCAAATGAAAAAAAAAATCTTCATTAATATCCCTTCCGTTGTCTTTTTTATCACTCATATTCAATTTACCGTCAGCCTAATCATCCTTCACCTTTTTGTTACAGCCTATCCTCCCAGTATGGTCCAGAACGCTAGTGCTCGTCCAGTTTCCTCCACTGAGATTCATGTCCAATGGGAGCCCCCAAAAAGAGGTCAGGTAACCCAATATCACATTCGGTATTGGCGACCTGGTCGAAAGGACAAACAAAGTGCATGGTTGACTGGAAACTTCCAGAATTATGTGGCAGGAAGTTTAAAAAAGAACAGCAATTACCGGTTAGCTTTCTCTTGTTCTTTATTGTTTTTAATTTGATAACTACACCCTGTCTAGTTTCTTGTTTATTTTCAACTCAGATGGCGAGGCAGTCTTAATCTATGCCTCTAAAACATGCAGAACAATCAAAATGACAATGGCTCTGAAGCATCATCGTCATCATTAGGTGCCATCCTCACATTGAAGGGTGGCTGCAATGAATCTCTGACGTCTTCTGTCTCTTGTCTTGATGGTACACTCTGATAGACCTCTTTCCTGTCCATCTCTTGATGTTATCTTCCCACTTATAGCGTTGTCTTTCTCTTACATCTTTGCCTTCAACTCAGCCTTCTGTTATGGTCTTCAGTAAAATGTTATGTCTTTATACATGGCCAAAATGTTTTAGCTATCTAATTTTGATCTACTTCATTAGTTCTCTTTTCAGCCCCATGTTTTCTATGACCTCTTTATTTTTTGTCTTCTCTTTCCTTGCATTGTGCCCTATTCTTCTATATACCCACATCTCAAAAGCCTCAATTCTTCCTTGTAATTGCTTGTTCATTGTCCATGTTTCTACAGCTCACAGTAAGGAAGAATATATGTAGCAGTTGATGATTCTCAGTTTTAAATTGTGAGTAAGTTGTTTTGATGTTAGTGTCTGTCTCATGTTGTTGAATGTAGCTTTGACCATTCCTATTCTCTTCTTAATTTCTGTTTAGCATCTACCATCTTCTGTTATTATGTGACCAAGATATGAGAAACGCTTGACTTGTTCCAGGATTTTTCTGAAACATGCAGAACAACCTAAATGACAATCAGAAAGTTACAGACTTTCATAAATGGATGCTTGCACTGAATGGAAGGATTGAAATGGTATGACAAGATCACCAATGGGGAATGATAAGAACCAGACAGGTACTAGTGGAACAAGAGATGAGAAGATCACCAATGTTAAATGATAAGAACCAGACAAGTACTAGTGGAACAAGAGATGAGAAGATCACCAATGTTGAATGATAAGAACCAGACAAGTACTAGTGGAACAAGAGATGAGAAGATCACCAATGTTGAATGATAAGAACCAGACAAGTACTAGTGGAACAAGAGATGAGAAGATCACCAATGTTAAATGATAAGAACCAGACAAGTACTAGTGGAACAAGAGATGAGAAGATCACCAATGTTGAATGATAAGAACCAGACAAGTACTAGTGGAACAAGAGATGAGAAGATCATCAATGTTGAATGATAAGAACGAAAAGGCAAACATGCAAGAGGAAGACAGTGGGAAGATAACATCGAGATGATCAGGAAAAAAGAGTGTATCAGAGTGTACATTCAAGACAAGAGACAGAAGAGATGTTGGAGATCCATTGTAGCCAACCTTTGGTGTAGAAATGGCAGCTGATGATGGTGATGATGATGGCAATGATGGTAATGCTGATGCTGTTGTTGATAATGATGATGACAGCAAGAATGATGATGATGATAGTGATGATGATGATATTTTCAAGTGTGTTGGGAGAGGGTGTATGAAACTGATAATTTATCACAGAAGTCAGGAAGACAAACTCTAATTTTTACACTGCATCTCTCCACAGATTTGAGATCATCCCCTACAATGGAGAGTTGCTGGGAGAGGGTATAGTCATATTCTCCTATACTTATGGAGACAAGCCTGATGGTCCTCCTACAAATGTCACCATACGTCCTCTAAACTCCACTGTGAGAATTTCAAAACTCATTATGTTCAAGTCCTGTTTCTTCTGTAATATCATTTTTTTGCTTAATTTCCTTTGTTCTCTTGCATATATATATATATATATATATATATATATATATATATATATATATATATATATATATATATATATATATATATATATATATATATATATATATATATATTTTTTTTTTAAAACATTAAATGGTACTGAATCCATTTTACAAATAATGGTATACAGGAAACACGTGACGTTTTGGGTATCAGTCTTCGTCAGCCACAGTTACAAACAGGCGACAAGGACAAGAAATATTTATTTTCTTTGTTCTCTTATGTTCATAGTTTCCTATACAGTGATTTCTTGACCTTATTAGAGTCAGTTCTCATGAACTGGTGTAGCAGAATCACCAATGGTGAAGTGATGACAAGAGCTGAGCGGGCACCAGTAGAATGGGAATATATCATGACAACAGGGAAAGATTGAAGGAAAAAGAGAATAGATGACAACAGAGAAGATACTGGAGAGTTTGACACATTGTCGTACTAAGGGGGAGTTGTTGTTTAGCTAGGGCTGCTGATCTTCTCGCTCCTTTGCAGCCAAAACTAAGTTGAAGAGTTCTTGGTATTATCTACACTTTAGATCTAGGCTTTTCCTGTGGCTTTTCTGCCATTCCAAAAACTTCTAAGTTGAAATTATGAGCTACAGTTTCTCCAGCTTGCACTTAATGGATCATCACATCTGGTCTCAAGCTAGCAGTAAAAAGTGCTTGGCATACTGTGCATTCCCCGCCATCCAAGGACCTCTCCAACTACGCAGAGCTAAAATACTGTGTTCTGGTTCTAGGCTCTCTAAAGGAGTTGTCACGTCCCGCACAGAGCCACTTCTCAGCTCCCCCAGCCTATCACTGGGTCCATAGTGAGAACCTCCTGCATGTAGTCAACCAGGTCTACTCCAAAGAATCACATCTGGGGCTCAAGTGACTTCTCCAAGCTTTATGTGCAATGCTGGGTTCTCAACAAGTTTCACAACAGGGAGAATCCCTAGAAGTGTGTGGATGATTTCAAGATTCAATCAGGATGTAATTAGCCTCACAGACACAGGTTCACTTCCACATTATGTAGCATTGTGCATAGGTGGTGGTTGTATAAGGATGACTCCAGATATGCCTCCATGCATACTAAGGGGGAGTACAAAGGGGGGGGGGGGCTGTTCATCCCAAATGAAAGCCAGGAAGAGGGTGCCATCAGACACTGTTAAGATAGCACTTACTGTTAAAAATATACTTAAAAGCGCGTTTACTGGGGGTAGGGGTGTCAAAGGTTAGATCCACCCCCAGGTGCCTAGTACTTAAGGGATGCCTCTGGTTTGACATAATGGCATGGAAAGAAGTCAACAACAGAATTAGTAAACAGTAATGGAGACATGATGGCCTATTCCACCAGGCATGTTACTTGAAGAAGTGTTTTTTTGTTGCTGCATATGTTTTAAGTAAGTCTCTACCTCTCTGGTGTACTTGTTCTTTTCCTGCATGCTAACGTCAACTACATCCTCACCAAAGTTCTATCCTGTATTTGAATTTCTTGACTTAGGTACTCGTTGCAACCTGGAATGCACCTGATCCAGAGAAGACAAATGGTCACATTACTGGATATAAACTTGTACTGAGGTCGTTAGGGGGCTCACGAATGGCCAGCTTTACTGTACCTGGGACAGCAAGAACCTACACTTTCTTGAGTAAGTAGAAGGGTTAGGAAGGGGAGACACTTACATATATGTTAGTTCATATGTATGTACACACATAATTATCTAGCAAACACATACATATATGTATATTCATTCATTACCCTTTGGTTCCCCAAAGACAATAGGCTTTCATGCGAAGTCATTTTAGTCCTGTGCCATCCACTCAAGAGTTTTTCCATGTCTTCTTTATTTCATTGCATTTCAGTCTCCATTTCCTTTCTTCATATGTTTTTCTTATCTTATCTTACATGATATCCTGTTTACCATATACGTATACATACATACATAAAGTCATCATCAGCCTTGGTAGAGAATGCAGAACTTGGGCCAATGGGAGAGCAGAATTGGAAGTTGATCAGCTTATAAATGACAATGCTGGGGATGATGATGCCATTGTGTACACTGATGGGTCTGTAATCTGTGGTAATAAATCAGGGTGGGGCTTCTCTGCTAGAGTAAAAGGCAGAAATGTCACTGAACTTAGCGAGGCTTACATGATAACAACCTCCAGCATGAGAATGGAGGTAGAGGCAGTTACTGCTGCCTTAAGATGGCTGTCTGAGACTTTATTAACAAAGGCAGTTATTGTATCAGACTCACAATCCATGCTTCGAAAGGTCCAAAATGGTTGGCTTCGACATGAATGGAAAACCTCCATAGAAGCATCAAATCTTCAAGAACTGATATGGATCTACTGTCCTGGTCATGCCGGGGTACATGGCAATGAAAGAGCTGTCAGACTAGCTTCAAGAGCACCCATAAAAGGTGCATTGGCCATGGATAAGGAAGAAATACTGAGGGCAATTCATTTTTGTCTGTTAGATAATGACACTGCAATCGATGAATCATCAAGGCTAAGACTGCTGGAATTTGGCATCAAACGTAAGATCAGCAGGGATGGACGTAGGAGAGGATGTATCCGCCGTGTATACAACCAGTGCGCAACAGGAACAATTAGCATTCATACCCTTTGACATTTGCTGAGGGAGACTGAGCACCTATGGGTTTTTCTGGAGTGAAATGACGTCGATTCTGATTAACATTAACATTAACATTAACATAGGCACTGTGTAGGTCCAGATGGTCTCTGGGGAGACAAATCAGGAATAGGACTACTGTACCCTCAGGCATGTCATACAAGGCCACTGATATAGAGTTATGGCATGGGGCTGGCAACCTCTTGATGTAAAACAAATTGCCATGGAAACCACCCACTGTGAGAGCATGTAAATGTTTGATGAAGGCTTTCTGTAAGGGGACCAGCTATAGTGGTAGTTCTATGATCCATAAGGAGCACAAAGGAAAATCATGATGATGATGACTGATAATGATGATGACTGATGGTGATGACTGATGATGATGATGGTGATGACTGATAATGATGAGTGATGACTGATGGTGATGACTGATGATGATGAATGATGATGATGAATGATGATGATGAATGATGATTGATGATGATGAATAATGATGATTGATGAATGATGATGACTGATGATGATGATGAATGATGATGATTGATGACTGATTGATGACTGATGATGAGGATTGATGATGATGATGATTGATTGATGATGATGAATGATGATGACTGATGATGATGATGAATGATGATGACATGATGATGATGACTGATGATGATGATGAATGATGATGGTGATGAATGATGATGATGATGATGATGATGATGACTGATGATGATGATGAATGATGATGACTGATGATGATGACTGATGATGATGATGAATGATGATGGTGATGAATGATGATGATGATGATGATGACTGATGATGATGATGAATGATGATGACTGATGATGATGACTGATGATGATGATAATGAAATACTTATTTAAAAAAAAGGTAAAGATGTCCCATAGCAGATACTGCCATAGGGGAGTGAAGTGTTAGAGACTTAACTATACTAGGTCCAGCATCAAGAGGAGGGGTGACTAGTTCTCTTCCTTGCTGCCTTTTCCATCTTACGCAGCAAAATCAGGTACCCATTTACAGCTGGGTAGACTAATGCTTATCACTACAGTGAATTGAGGAGACACTCGTAGATGTATTAAATTAATGATTTACTATTTTAAATGTGTAACACTGGACATCATTTTTCTCACATCTAAGACATGCCAGTTTCAAGTACATACAAGTTTAGGATGGCTGCAATGACAATCAATGGAACAGGAGTTTACTCCCCTTTGGTTGAGTACTCTTTTTCGTCATGTAAGTTTTTGCTGCTATTTTTGGAAGTGATGTTATTGTAGCAATACAGGTGATGATTTTGATTTTGCAGCAATTATGTTAGTCTTTATATTAGTGTAAACTGGTACAGGAAATCATAACATTTAACCTTTTGAACCCGAGGTCCCGAAATTTCGGTCCGTGTGTAAATAATCCGTACCCCGAGCGACCGCTTTTTCGGCCTGACACACCTTGCTTAGCAGTACGGGGCCGGAATGGAAATGTGTGAAAAATAATGACGTCAGGAAGTACACATGTCTTGTGGAATGTTACTTCAAAATGGCTGCGCCCACGACGTGATAATATTTTGCAATTTTTTAACTGTTTTCATAATGAAAAGACGTGTTGAAAATCCAGGAAATAGCCGTTCTAAAAGGCTAACAACGGAACAAGCTGTTGAACTTGTGCTCAATGATTCGGAGGATGATGAATTAGATTTAGATGGTGATTATTCTGAAAATGACATCGTAATTGAATCGAGTGACGAAACTTGTGAATCAGATTATGATCAAGCTAGTTCTAACCCTGTTCCTGGCCCCTCAGGGGATCGGGCTATGGTGCATGTGAATTTTTGGAACTTTTCCTCGACGTTACGAAGATTACTGGTCCAGCTCGTCTTCGAACTTCATTTCGCAAACTCCTGGATTTCGCACTGTAATGGAACGCGATCGCTTTCTTGCTATATGGACATTTCTTCATCTTGTAGATGAAGAGGACCCTGCTCTGGATAAAGCAGATAAACTGTACAAAGTAAGGCCCATGCTGAATTTGTTGCTTCCAAGATTTCGATATTATTATTCACCATCACAACACTTGAGTTTAGACGAGGGCATGATCCCCACTAAAAGCAGACTTGCCTTCAAACAATACATAAAATCAAAGCCCATAAAGTGGGGAATAAAGGCTTACATGGCATTTGAAGCGAGCTCGGGCTATATTCTGAATTTGGAAATTTACACTGGAAAAACAGAGGATGTTATTCCAGAACTCGGTGTTGTTGGTAGTGTCGTCATCAGGATTTTGACTTCAGGTGATTTGGCAAACAAAAACCATATTCTTGTCATGGACAGATTTTATAACAGTGTAACTCTCTTTGACAAGTTATACAGTGATTATGGAACACTTGCAGTAGGGACAGCAATGACAAATAGGAAATATTATCCAAAAGAACTGTCAGGAAAGAAGAAAATGTGCAGGGGGCAATCAGAATTTGTCTGTTTCAATAACATTGTTTGCCTTGTATGGATGGACCAAAGACCCGTCAATTTTATATCTAATTATCATAACCCAACAGAAATGGGAACTGTTAGAAAGAGAAACAAGGATGGAACAACTGTGGATGTTCAAACTCCACAACTTTGTATTGACTACAATACTTTCATGGGTGGCTGCGATGTCAACGACCAAGTTTGTCGTCTCAATAAAACGCGCCGGCATTATCGCTGTCCTCGACGGCTCATAGTGAAATTTTTCATGTGGGCATGCAATAATGCCTATATACTAATGAATAAATACAATCCCCACAATGTAACTGGAAGACGCTACAGAACATTTGGTATGTACATGAATGAAATCTGTTTATCACTCATTGGCGATTACAGAACAGTGGCAATGAAGCTTCACAACCGTGTTGATGCACATCAGAGGCTGCAAAATGTGGGCTTGCATCATCCTCAAGTGTCTTCACAAGCTACTGGCAATAACATTTGTGTTGTGTGTGCATACAAATTCAACAAACATGTTAGTGACTTCCCAGACATGGCCTACAAAGACAGACCATTCAAAAAAGTGAAGACTAAATTCTGGTGTAAATATTGTGAAAGCTATGTTTGCCTAAAGGAAGGGTCTACATGCTGGGAGGACTGGCACAATAAGTAGGAATATTGGAGATGATCAGGTCAGTCAATTTGAGATAGAATAGTTAAAACTGACCATATGGTTGTGTCACAGTAACTAGTTTTGCTTATGTGTCTTTTTTGTTCATTTTTTGCTCAGGAGCCCAGGGGAATGGGATTTTACAGGCTGGGTGGCCAGGGTTCAATGGGTTAAGCCCACTCCACATCCACGCCATGCCTGGAGGCATTTCTGGAGTCATCCTTATATGACCACCGGCTATGCACAATGATAAAATTTACATATGTGGAAGTGAATCTCTGTCTGTGAGGCTAATTACACCCTCATTGACTCTTGAAATCATTCACACACTTCTAGGGATTCCCCATGTGGTGAAACTTGTTGAGAACCCAGCATTTACACTAAGCTTGGAGAAGTCACTTGAGCCTCAGATGTGACTCTTTGGCTTTGACCTGGTTGACTGCATGCAGGAGGGTCTTACTGTGGACCCAATGATGGGCAGGGGAAGCTGGGAAGTGGCTCTGTGCAGGACATGACAATTCCTTGGGAGAGCACAGAACCAGAGCACAGTATTTTAGCTCCTCATAGTTGGAGAGTACCCTTGGATGGTAAGGAATGCACAGTGTGCCACGCGCTTCTTACTCCTAGCTCGAGACCAGATGTGACGATCCTTTAAATGCAAGCCAAGCTGGAGAAACTGGAGCTCATGATTTCAACCCAGCATGTTTCGGAATGGCAGGAAAGCTAAGGAAAAACCTAGATCTACAGTGTAGATAATACCAAGGAGTCTTCAACTTGGTATTGGCTGCAAAAGAGCGAGAAGTTCAGCAGCCCTAGTTAAACAACAACAACATCCATGCCAACAGTATCTTGATCAAACAAGTTGGCGTTGAATTACCTTGGAAACAAGTTGATGGAGTAGCTAATCCAACAGATCCTGCAGAACCCAGCCATAAATTGTTTTCCATGGAGATACAGTGACAGATGATAAATGTCACATTCATGCCAGAAGCCATGTGAAGTTACCAGAGTTTTCTGAGAAGACAAAGAAAGAACAGGACTACTGGATCTTCAGCCATATAAAAAAAATACAACCAATATGAGGCACATCCCAGGGACAAAGAAGAAAACGAGTAAAGAGTTCCTAGAGAACCTAGGAATGAAAATGAAATTAATGAAGGAGATAAAAAATAGCTTAAATATTTTGACCATGTAAAAAGACAAAACACCTTGCTAAAGACCATAATGAAAGGAAGTGTTAAAGGCAAATGTTCAAGAGTAAGCCAGCGATTTATGTGGGAAAGTTACATCAAAGGAAGGACAGAAAGGAGTCTATCAGCAGGCAGCATCAAGACAAGAGACACAAGATGCTGTAAATCTGTTGTAGCCAACCTCCATTGTGGAGGTAGCAGCTGATGATGATGTTAAGTTGTACATGAGGCAGGCAGCCTCTTACTGTAAAACAAATTGCAACAGAAACCACAACAGCTGTATTTGTGGCTCCATGCTCCAACAGGAGCACCCACAAAAGAAATGAATGAATATCAAGTCTTCACTACCGGTGTCAGAGATAGTCAATATCCAGATCATAATAAGGGAAGATCACAAGATATCAAATGAAATACCTGAGAAAAGTTGTTATTATAGAAAAATTAACGAAACAAAAAACAAAGAAATGAGTGGGAACAGCACACTGCATCAGCAGGAGAGTGGGCTTCACAGAAAAAAGTAGAAAATAAAAAAGCCATTCTTAGATTATTTCATAATTTAGTCATAAATATAAAAAGAAAGCTTTTCTTTTAAAAGATTATTTCAGCATTTAACTCTTTCATTCCAGAGTTATTTTGCACGCTGTGCCAGACTTTTTTTGTGGGCAGAATTTTAAAGAGTGAAGTGTTCATCTTTCAGTCTAAATTTTTTTGTGAATTTTCCTTTGAACATGTACTTATTATATACCAAACTGTAGGGAAATAGATAGAAAATTGTAATCTATAATGTCTTTGGTAGTATTAACACAAGTATGTTCGGTATACTTAAAACATTTTGTATGTAAATTTGAAAAACGCTAAAATGTTGACTGTAGAATACGATCTTACCAAAGACAAATTACTCTTGTAGACAATAAAACTTTCTTTTTTAGTCTTCAAACGTCAAGTTTATCCATATACAAAGTAAAAAAAAAACATGCTTACTGCCACAATTAGTACATTTAGTGTTATTCACACCAGTTTTTCCGTGGTCCTTTGTAAGAAAAAAATAAATTATGCAATCGTGCATTACGTAATTTTCAAACAAATAAAGAAGAATAATGTCATACAAAAACTTTTTTACTCTTGTTTAATGTTTTAATTGTATCCCTAGATTCATCTTCTACCAAGAACTAGTGATTAGATGTTACGGTAGGTCTAGTTTTGCTGCTTTTTGATCGGCCAGAATATGACTACGCCCACTCATCAACTAAATCTAGTGTGTCTAGCTTTTCTGCACAGATTCCGTATTTTGACAACAAACTGTGACTACCAAACAATCATCATCAATGTCAGCAATGTTTCAAAGTAGTTTGACACAATTATTTGCTTAGGAGACTTAGAAAATGTAAATATAAAGCGTAACATATTGTCGCGTAGCGTTTGAAGGATAAGAATTATTTAGAGGAAATAATAGATCTGAATGGGGAAGATTTGGCTCAAGGAATTCCTGCTGGGTTTTCCACCACTGAAGGGAGACAAAGAGGGTAAATTCTCCTAACTAGACAGGTCTGGAAAAGGTTGTAAGGAGATATTTGGTCTCTCGCTACCGTCGTCCCCTTCTCAGTTATCTATTATTGGTATTCTTTAAATTATATTATATTTTACGAGCCCCCCCTCCCTTATAAAGGAAGATAAACAGACAATATTCAACATCTAATAGAAGGAACAAAGCATGGGGTACATTATATACACCCAATTGGTTTATTGCAATTAAAACGAATAGATGGTGAATGATAGTATTGTCGATGGAATTAGTGTCTGCTGTATGTAATATGTGTCTCACAATTCAAGTGTTTTTCATCATGGATGACAAAAATATGGCATTGATATGGTGAGTTCCCTTTTTCGTGGAACTTATCTTTTCAGCCCCTGGCTGATAGTGAAGCGTGGGTAGTTCTCCGGTCTCCTGACGTTGCCCCAAGTAGGTCTTGAATGGTTCGGATTTGCCTTCTCTGTGCTCGACTCCGTATTCTGCTCTGAGATTGGACTGTCGGGCAAGGCTCCACCATAGACTAAAGACAAATACGACGGCTTCATTAATTTTCTGGCTTTAGAAAGCAGTCTTTCCCTAAGCCGTCCGTCTGCCAGTCATCTCAGATTTTAGTCTCTAACATCATATGTCTAGAGCCTAATCTTGAATTCAAGTTTCTTCTTTCTGTCCTTTATTATATTTCTCTGCCCCAGTGGCAGTATTATAATTCTTTAGACTGATTTATCGTCAACTAAACCCGATGAATTATTATAAATGTCAGTTAAACCCACCAAATTTATCATAGAAATGTCGGCAACAGTATTCTAGTTCTGTGCCTCTAGCCTAATCGTCATGTCAATTATGATGAATTTAACAAATAATTGGACACCAGTGTTTTAGAATTGTCTGACAACATTATCACAACACTTCATGTCTGGTCGCATCGTCATATAATTTATAATGAATATATGTCACGGTCTGTCACATTATCGTTAATATTAATTTCCGCTAGTCTAAGCGTCGGTCGAAAATAATCAAATAATATGGAAATTAATAGCTATATGTATTTCCGTTAACATTCTTATGAACAGGTTGTACATATCCCGTGGGATCATAAAATATACCCGATCACATGTGGCTGGATGTGATCGTAAAACAAAAATATGAATAAAGTAAACGCAGTTATACCAATTTTGCGTCAATTTTATAAGGTACTACACATTTCATCACAATATTATTTTCTAGCAAGATTTTCACTTACCTACTCAGATGGACGCTAACCCGCAATTTAGACACGTGGCTTCAGTGCTTTTTTATGCGTGAATTCGCCGATATTGGGATTAGTCTAGCGGTCTCGAGGTTTCCTGGGCAAGTGAAAAATGGCTGGATTTGCCGCACTTTTAGCGGGTCATTTCCGCTTGGACACGTGATCCGTAGCGTGCATCATGTGACCTTAGCATCATATCGATGCTCCAATCAATAACGTTAAAAGTCACGTGGGGGGGTTCCTAAGTGGCATAAACTGGTTCTATCTAAGTTTATGTAGGTCCTACATTAAAACAGGTTTCTAGCTACCGAGGTCAGGGGTCAACAATGACATCGTATCTAAAAATAGCATTAAACTCGAGGAGAAAATCACCTAACGCTAGGAGAATATCCGCAAGTGACATTTCCCGGGACTTTACGGGCTTTTCGATCATGCATTGAAGATGATAGAAAAATGATGTCTCGTAATTAATAAAAAAAGAAGTGAAGATTGGGCAAGTCGTCACACATATTTCTCTAGCAATAACAACAAAAAACGCAAACACGCGAATCTTCACAAAAATTGTGATGATTAACTCAAAAGCACATTCTACATCAGCACACTAGGGGTGATGTGGTCAGCATCATGACGGCTGCCTTAAAACTAACTCTGGTTCCCAATTGTGCTACCACGGCTTTACTCATGTATTTAGATATATGTAAACTGTCACATAGTTTCAGGAATGTTGAAGGAACAAAGCACTTGATTAATAGGATCAGATTTTCTCCCGTTGTAATACTTTTATCAAACTAAGTCATCCATTATTTTAATCTACAGAGTTTTATTCTACTTTATCTTATCTGGACTGGGAATACTCACACAGTCAGTAACACATGTGAGCAACTAGAACTCATTCAAAATGAAGGGACACATATAGTCTTGGGCTGTACGTGAGATACCCTTACTGTCACACTGAGGTACATGCTTGGAGTGCTGTCGAGTAGATCCAGATATGCAATGGCCGAGGCAAAAGCCTATATGCGAGTAACCACAGACAAATGGCACTCCCTGCATGGAAACATAGCTGACATTAAGGGAGTGAGAATAAAGATAGGGATGTAATGGATGGCAGAGGCAGAAGCAATGATCAAGCAGGTGACTACAGTTGAAAATATATTCAAAGGGGAAGAGTGGAGTAAGTCAGATGAGAACTGGACTAACTACCAGCAAGTCATCATCAGTCTTGGCAGAGAGTGTAGAACTTGGGGGAATGGGAAAGCAGAACTGGAAATTAATCAACTGATAAATGACCATGCCGGGGATGATCATGCCATTGTGTATACTGATGGATTTGTGATTTGTAGTGAGAAATCAGGATGGAACTTCTCTGCTAGAGTAAATGGTAGAATTGTTGCTGAACATAGCAGGGCTTACAAGATAACAACTTACAGCATGAGAATGGAGATAGAGGCAGCTACTGCAGTCTTAAGGTGGCTGTCTGAAACTTCATTAACAAAGGCAGTCATTGTGTCAGACTCTCAGTCCATGCTTTGGAAGATTCAAAATGGGTGGCCAGCGGTATTCTTCTTCTTCTTCGTACACTCTCAGACGTCCACTTGAATGTTCTCAAAGAAAGCAGTAGTCAGTTTGAGGCTATTTGAATCCCCGTAAAGCTTTTCCACGAAAGGAGCTGGCGTCGGCCGTATGCACTTTCTCTGTACCACATATAAGGGGCAACTTTGAAGCAGATGTTCAGCAGTCATTTTATCAGTGCCACAGTTACACTGATCGGTAGTTCCTATCTTTAGCTTGTTGAATAGATGGTATCTCAATCTGTTGTGGCCAGTGCGGAGTCTGAAGATTACCACTTGTTCTCCTCTGTGGAGCTGGTAGTAAGCATCATTCTGTGTGTGCCCTGGATGTTCTACATTCCATTTGTTTCTGTAACTGATTCTGATAAAACTCTTTGCCTCCTCAAAAGTTATGCTTGCATCAGGCTGAGGTAGATGTGAACCTTCTTTTGCCATTCTGTCAGCCTCTTCATTGCCGGCGATGTTACAGTGAGATGGGATCCACTGGATCACAACACTTTTGAATCGTTGACAAAATTTGTGGAGCACTACTCTGAGATCATCCAGGTCTGTATTATTTTGTCTTTTCAACGTTGCAATTACTGACTGTGCATCAGTAAAGAAAGCAACTTGTCTCTCTGCCGTTTCTTCTGTCAATATAACCTCTGCTGCAGTTTTCAAGGCATCTGCCTCTGCTCTGAAGTTGCTGGAAAATCGTCCTGTCGCCACTGACAGCCTTTTTTCTGCACCAGTGCTTAAGGTCAGAAAGACACCCCCACCTCCATTTTCTGTTGCATTTGTTGCTGATCCATCTGTGTATGCATGGGTCCAGGTGTTGCGTGGATAATGTTTCTCTATGTATTTTGTCGCTATGGATTTTCTATCTGTTGCAGTTTGGCTCTTTTTACTTTCAGCGGTATGAATGGAAAACATTCATCGAAGCTTTGAATCTGCAGGAACTGGTGTGAATCTACTGTCCTGGTCATGCAAGGATATGCGGAGAGAAAAGATCATGTCTGTTGTTGATCTACCAGCTCGGAATCCACACTGTGACTCTGGATATATGCGCTCAGCTAACTTGTGTAGTTGCATTAAGATAACTCTGTCAAAAACCTTACCAACAGTACTAAGAAGAGAGATGCCTCTGTAGTTATTGCAATCACTTCTGACTCCTTTATTTTTATACAGTGTTACAATCTTGGATCTCGCATGTCTTGAGGAATAGTTATAATATATGTATATATATTGATCTTGTATTTATGTCCCCTGTCGTTTTATATATTGGTCGTGTATTTATTTCCTGTCTCTTTATATAAAGTCTTGTATTTATCTTCCCCACCCAACTACTAATTTCAGGATCCCCTGTTCATGGATACATTGTTGGCTTTGGTCAGTTTATACCTGAAGTTTACAGGCAGATTCTAAGTGCATCACAGATGACCTACACTATCAGATCACTGAGTGAGATAAAAATGATTTTGATTCAATGATAATGATGAATATAACGATGATGATGCAATTTATTTATTTTTTATTGTTCTATTTTTCTTTTCATATCATTTTTTTGTCATCATTGTACCAGAAAACAAAAACGTTTATAGTTGGACATTACTACATCCTAGGGTGGCTGATGGACCTAATGTCTAAGCTGAATAGAGCTTGTCTTTCCAAAATGAGGCAAAGCTCCTATAAAATTTATAATTCTGCATGTTTTTTTTCTCCAAATACTGATTATTTATAATTTTTTTTTATACACTCACATTTTT
This sequence comes from Oreohelix idahoensis, assembly GCA_024509875.1. Classification (NCBI taxonomy): domain Eukaryota; kingdom Metazoa; phylum Mollusca; class Gastropoda; order Stylommatophora; family Oreohelicidae; genus Oreohelix; species Oreohelix idahoensis. Next base: position 524,733 of record JAMPIV010010383.1, on the reverse strand, counting down.
GTATTTGTTGTAGTCCATATTAGTGATGAATTTGCTTGTTTGAAAATATGCTTTACTTTGTACTTCTAGCAATGGGTGGAAATTAATTTTTTTCAAGCATGCTTTACTTCACCAACGGGCTGATCACCCGTTTGCCAGTCACTTCGATTACGGAAACAACAGCAAATGGATTGATTTGCCGTTGCCCTAAAGACGCCAATAGGCGTGATGGGGACAAAGAAAACCTATCTGCTGTTGCCCTAAGACGCCACTAGGCGTAATGGCCACTGACTGCTTTGACGGTCGGTGGCTAAGGACGGAAGAAGAAGAAGAAGAAGATGCTTTACTTCATACTTCTCTTGACTGCTATCAAGCATTGCAGGACGATCCAGTAACATATATTTTATGTTTCATTTTGCCACTATAATGGTGTGGCTTGTCCTTCTGAAAACTTCCGCCATTCCCCGAGTCCATAATTTTCTTGGTTTTCCTCATTTGTCTGTGGTCTGGCTTAAAGGGCTGATGATATTTATCTGTTTTCATTGTGACCCAATGTAATGACAAGTATGTATAACACTTGGTAACTCTCATTTTAAGTATGTTGGTTATTAATTTAGATGTTAATATCTGTCATATGTTGTTGTGTGTAGATGGTATTTGAGTCTGCAATGGCCAGTCCCTTGTCTGAAAATTATCACTTGATCTCTTGTTGGTGAAGTGTAGTCATCATCACAGCCTGCCTGAAAGACTCGATCTCTAGCCAGCCCTCCTGCCTCCTCCATTGTCATGTTCAAGGTGTCTTCATTGTCCTGTGTCCACCGTCGTCTTGGTCGGCCCCTGCCTCGTCTTCCAGGTACCATACCCTCCATCACTGCTCTCTCCAAGCCACTATGACGTTTAATGTGGCCAAAATATTTCAGTTTCCGGGACATGATATTGTTTATGAGCCAGTTTTCCTCGATGTTCAGGTCGTGTAGGATGTCTATATTTTTCTTCTTCTTGGTCCAAGATATTCTGAGAATTTTTCTGTAACACTTTGCTTCGAAAGATTCGATTTTTTTCTTTAATGTTTGTGTAATGGTCCATGATTCACATCCATATGTTGCTACCAGAAAGATGCACGTTCTCAGAAGTTTTACTTTTATTAATTTGCTGGTGTTATTCCATAGGTTCTTCATTTTATTTAACCATTGCTATGGCCAGTCTCCTTCTGACCTCTTTTGAGCAGTCTCCATTGTTGTTAATTATGGAGCCAAGATATTCAAAATGTGTAACATTTTCAATTTCCTCATCATTGATGGTAATTTTTGGTAGGCATCTTGTTTTGTCTGTGGACATTGTCTTTGTTTTTTTTTTGTGTTCAGAAAAAGGTTCTGATCCTCACTGTGTCTTTTGACAGACAGGATTAACTGTTCTAGTCCCTTGGCACTGTTTGAAAGAATAACTGTGTCATCTGCGTACCTGAGTTCTGGGATCATATTTCCACCAATTGTGAACGGATCGCAATGTTCACATTCTTGGTCACTCCGAACATTTCTCATTATATTTTCTGCATAGATGTTAAACAAGTATGGAGAGAGGATGCAACCCTGTCTTACTCCCCTTTTCACCTCAAACCATCCTGATGTTTCCCCCGCTACTCTGATAGCTGCTTGTTGTTCATGGTATAGTGTTTCAATTAGATGGATCAAATGCGCCAGAAACCCCATGTCTCTGTTGATGTGTAGTATGGATCTACAATATCAAACTATGGGTGTTCCTTATGCCATTTTTCATTAAAAGTTAATTTTTTATTTGATGTCTTCACATGTTGCTCTGTCTTTAATTGGGATTTTTCTTCCTCCTTCTTTTGCAAGTTTGTCTGCCTTCACGTTTCCACATATCTTGAAAACCCTTGAAAAACTACCACAGTTTCTCATATTTGTAACTCTATAAATATGATAATAAGAAAATTGTGTTTTGTACCATGAACTTCATAAATATAATTATGAGAAAATATCTGTATTTTTGTGTCATATATTTATAATTCTGTGTTCTCCCAGAACCAGATTCAGAATACATCACCAGTGTCAGGGCATTCAATCACATAGGAGAGAGCTCTCCAGCTTTTAGTGTTGTCAGAACAAAGCCAGGTATGTTAACTCTTTAAGTCCCAATCGACTTTATAAAGGCTCAGGGGTTAGACGCGCTTGGCCCAATCGACTTTAAAAAGCCTTTAGTATATGTGCCTCTGTTTGAGACTGTTTCTAATTATAACTATCCACAAAGTCATTTCCGACTGCAAGTACATTCTTTTAAATACCGCACGTGTTTAAGAGTGAACGTGTTTCTGTTGTGAGATATTTATTTTAGATTTTTAAAGCGATTTTTTTAAGCGCATTTCCTCAATTTTACCTTGAATAACTAATCATTTTTCAATGAAAGCTTTTATACTTGTAGCACAAGAGTAAAGTACATCCAATTACCTTCAGTTTCATATACAACAACAAAGTTATTTATGCATATGAACATTTTAAAAAATTATTTCCAAACAACAACAATAAAAACGCACTGGGGTGGCCATTTTTGCTTGGGCCAAACCCACTTTTTTGCTTGGGACTGAAAGAGTTAAAGCAAAGGTAAGTCAGGAGCAGAACAAAGCCAGGTATGTTAAAGCAAAGGTAAGTCAGGAACAGAACAAAGGAAACAAATGAAGAAAAAGCAATGAGCAACTGATAAATCCAGGTAACTAAAAATTCCCAGTGATAAAAAACTACAGTGCAGTCTGGATAAGTAGTCGCAGGGATTATCTAAAATACTTCAACCTATCCGAAATTCTGCTTATCAGAATTTCACTTAAAGATGGACATTTACGCCAGAATAAGAAGTAATCATGAAGTAATTGGCAGTGGTGCACCACTTCACATACCTAGGGTCTACCATCAATGACAAACTCTCACTGGATACAGAAATCGACAGCTGCATTGGCAAAGCTGCAGCTACCTTTGCCCGCCTCACATCGCATGTTTGGGGAAACTCTAAACTCACAATGAAGACCAAAGCTGCGGTATATAATGCCTGCGTCACCAGCACACTCCTATATGGCAGCGAGACCTGGACGACCTATGCTAAGCAAGAAAGAAGGCTCAATACCTTCCATTTGCGGTGTCTACGCCGCATCCTCGGCATCTCGTGGAAAGATAAAGTGACAAATGTCGAGGTGTTGTCACGTGCTGGCCTTCAAAGTATGTATACGCTGCTTAGACAGCGCAGACTTCGCTGGCTTGGCCATGTTCGCCGCATGGAAGATGGTCGCATCCCAAAAGATATCTTCTACGGACAATTAGCAGATGGCAAGAGAACAGTTGGGCGACCACAGCTGAGGTTCAAAGATGTGTGCAAGAGAGATATGAGAGCACTGGACATGGATCCAGCAACATGGGAGGATGAAGCTGCCGATCGCACTAAATGGCGATGCTATTTACGGCACCACCTCAGACTGGGCGAAGAGAGGCTCACACAAGAAGCAGAGGTGAGGAGAAAACGTCGAAAGGAGCACCAGGAAAATAAGCAGCTGAGGGCTGCCACCTCAGGGGCGCATTCCCATAGTCAGTTATGACTGAAGGGGCTATTATTATTATTATTATTATCATGAAGTAATTATTTTAGCCATTCAGAAACAAGTATTTTGGTCTTAAATTTTCATTTCTGCATCTTTTAAAGTTTTCAAAAGCAATTTAGCGAAGCCTTAAATGTAGTGTCAAGTTAATTGCTAGTAACATAGTAGAAAGTGTAACAATGTAACAACGTTAGGATCCCTTTTTGGCTTAGTATTTTTGCATGCTCTGTTAGCGGTTCCTACACGGATTACTAGAGCGATAACTATTGCAGGACTAATAAGTCAATGTAAGAGTTACCTGTTGTCTAGTGTTTTCCTTCCTTCCTTCTTTCTTACGAGTACCTGGCAAATACTTGTTTATGCTTATTATTTACTATTCACAGGCCTCTGCTTTCAGTCTAAGTTTAATTTTATATCTCAAACATGTAGTTCCGTTGCTGTCAGAGTTGAACGCAAGCCCTTTTCTTGCAAACCAAGGTGAACCAGTGTTCACTCACTTAGCCTGCCATATACACGCTTGCTGGTTTAATAAATGTTAGCATTGGAAGGTACTGCCAGTTGCTCATCAGATGTTTAATCTGTTATTGCCTGTTCACCAAAACAAAAATTATGTGTGGCCACACTGTACTGTAGCTTAGGCAATGAAGGCAGAACTTCTACTTATGGGGGTCCAGATTTGAATTGGGACAAACAAATTACCTTGACTTATCTGAAAATTCTAGTTATCAGAATTTGACTTAACCAGAGTTTTTTTTAAACAAAGATGACAACATTTGGCCGGGACCTTCAGAAATGCTTCTACTTAAGTGAAATTCGACTTTGTGAGTTCTGCTTAGTGGACTACACTGTACTACAGTTAGGAATGGGTTATTTTAGAATAGAAGAACCTTACTGTGCAGAATCTTTACAAGACAATAATATAGGGCATTTATTAATAAACTGTAAGAAGTATGAACAAGAGAAAATACCAATGTTAGATTATTTACAGGCATGCAGTTCACCCATTAACTGTAGAACAGGTGTTGTGAATTACACATGGTAATAAAACAAGACAAAAGAAGAACAAAATTTAATATATGGAAAAAAGACAATGAGGTAATTGGTTAATAGCACTGGGGGAAAGTAAATTATGGAGAGAGATTATCTTATATACCAGCAGGCAAGATATGTGAAGGAAAGGAATAATTTGATTTCCTGAATTATTTTAATTCCTACTTTATCAAAATTTTTACTTTTTAAAAACAGTCTCTGCTTTCATCTTTCTAGTGTCACCCCCAACCACACCTCTACTTGCACCAGTCAAACTGTTGGTCAGATCAGAGAGTCCAACCTCACTGAATCTGTCATGGGTAGATCCAAGTCTAAGTGATAAACAGAAAACGATGAATGGACGGGCCTACCTTGTAAGTTATGAAAGGGGATAAAAGAGCAAACTGAATGACCATCTTCAGATCAGACTGCATGCTCAAAACAGAGCTTGTGACGTGCTAACAAATTACCATCACCATCATCATCACAATCATCAACATCATCATTGTCATCATCAACATTACCATCATCATTGTCATCATCAACATTCCACTGTCCACTTATGAGCTTGAAGCCACCACTGCAGCTGGTACCCTTGTAGGAAGTCAGCATGACAGCAATCATGTACTCAATGTGTTTTCTGTAGCAGTTTCTTTTACATAATGAGTTTGCCAGCCACATGCCCAACCTAATTTTAGGCGCCTCTTACAATATGTTGAGGGAGCAGTAATTGAATTATTTCTGGGACCCAAAGATGCAGCAATAGAGAATGCAGTCAGCGACCCATAGCTTGACTGCTTGCATCAGGGTCAGCGAACCAGAGCTGACCAAGATCCTACTCCACCTCCACTTGGTGGTCCTGGAAACAGGCTGCATCACTGCAGTCTGGCTGAGAGAGTAGGGATCGAAGAGGGAAGGCAAACCCGGTCCCAAAAAATGCCGTGCTGAAGTCGGATGTGTCGACCGAAAGGTGCAGATATCACAGCTCCGGCGTAAACAGACACAACGCAACCAACGTCCTTTTCAGGACGAACGATTAAGAAGAAGAAGATCCTTGAAATTATGTACAAACTGGTCCCACTACAGAACAACTATCATCATCCAGTGCTCCAGGGAAGAGATGAGGAGGGGAAATTAGGAAAATATCCAGCGAAGAAAACAACTAAAAGAGACATGAGTCATCCTTGAAATTATATACAGAATGACTCAATATAAGTCCCACTACAGAGCTCTTGTAGTGCTCATCCAGTGCTGCAGGGAAGAAACCGGGAGGGGAAACTAGGAAAATATCCAGCAAAAAGACCTAAGTCAGACATAAGTGATTCTTGAAATTATGTACAGACAGGTCTCACTACAGAACAACTGTTATCATCCAGTGCTGCCAGGAAGAAATGGGGGAGGACAGAGAAAGTGGTATGTATAATTTGCACAAACTAATCTAGCTTTCCCTTCTGCAGATACGGTTTTCACCTCTCTCAGGGGAGACATACAGTTATGTGAACACAAGCCACCTTCAGCATCAGTTGTCTGATCTTGAACCTGCAACCAAGTATGAGGTTTCTGTCAAGGTTATGAGGGGACGTAATTCAAGCACATGGAGTTTGCCTGTTGTAAACTCAACACAACAGATAGGTTAGATATATAGAAATGACCTTTTTTTCAAAATTAATCTTGTAATTTCTGTGTACTGTACCAATTTTTTATTTGTGGTCATTTGAAGAGACGGATGATCGATTTACTCGACAACGACTTTGAAGGCAGGAACTGGCCCAGCCTGGTATCGGGCTTCAGGGCGCACTGGAGACCAAAGTTGGTAAGCTGCCAGAACCGTTCAGAAAGCGATGGCAAACTACTGAATGTATATTGCCAAGAAATCATGACAGCCAAGAATGAATTGAATCTTTCGAAGCAAAGTGTTACAGAAAAATTCTCAGAATATCTTGGACCAAGAAGAAGAAAAATATAGACATCCTACATGACCTGAACATTGAGGAAAACTGGCTCATAAACAATATCATGTCCCGGAAACTGAAATACTTTGGCCACATTAAACGTCATAGTGGTTTAGAAAGAGCAGTGATGGAGGGTATGGTACCTGGAAGGCAAGGCAGGGGCCAACCAAGACGACGGTGGACACAGGACATTGAAGACACCTTGAATATGACAGTGGAGGAGGCTGGAAGGCTGGCTAGAGATCCTTTCAGGTGGGCTGTGATGAGAGCGACTTTCTGCAAAGGACATGCTACATGATTATGATGGTCATTTGTTGATGTTGTGATCTTCATTTGATTCAGTTTCTTATGTTTCTAAAATAAAAATAGAACAATGATACATGAAACATTATCTTTCTGCTATTAATAGTTCACAATTCTGTTCACCATTTAATTGTTATTACTGTAATTTTGGTAAGTTAAAAAAAAAAATTTGTCAACAAGCTTTCTCAACTACTTCAGTAGGCAACATCTTTAGTGCTTTAGTCATGTTAAACCATTAATTGTTAAACTGATATTGTTCAAATCTATAATAATATTTAGCTATTGTTAAACCACTATCTTATGAACTATTTTCATGCTGAACTATAATCATCATTATCTGCATATCATATTCACAGCACCCAGCTCTGCACCAGAGAAAATCATGGCATCTCCACTTCCTCGTAATCCATCATTAATCTCCTTGAAGTGGTCTGAGCCTCGCTCTCCAAATGGCAAAATTGAAGGCAAGTACAGAATCTCAAAATCTTTTTGATTTAATTGTTGTTGTAATTGTAGCTGCTTTTTTGGGTTTACTATTGTTGTAGCTGTTGTCATCATGAATACTGTTGAGCAGAACTTGGAACTGAACTGATTTGTGGACTATGATAACTCTTTTGACAGTTTAGACAGAGAATCACTTTGGAGACTGATGAAGCATAAGGGAGGCTATCAAAGCAGACTTTAACACATTTACAGAAATACTATACAAATTAGTCTGCAAAGTCTTGGAGAGAGAATAAATTACCAAGCAGACTTCCCGTGTTGTGCCAACATTATAGGGTGAAGCAGGAGTGTCCTCTCCAAGGCGCAAGCAAGGCATGGTTATACGAAGATAAGCTGTTGCCCATGCAGCATGTTCCCTACTTCACTTAGCTGGTCCAAAGGAATGGCAGTAGCTAATACAGTTTGATACCAGCGAGGTCGCAGGAGTTGCCAGAATAGTTTTGAATGAACATTAGACTGCCTTATGGACTAACATTGGATTTATCCTCAGAGTTTACTCACAAAGCCTTTCCCATAAACTGATATTCCCGCAAAGCAGTAAAGGTTTGAAATCAGATAGGTGACCAACCAAGGATCACGAGCCCTATTTGCCCAAAGCCGCAGATTTTAAGGCACCAATGGCTCACCTTTGCCTCTTCTCCTGACTGTGGAAACAGTTGTGCCAGGCTCAAATTGAGCTGTTTGTGAAGTCCAGGAGCTAGACTTGGCTAACAGAGGCCATTTGAGGCATATGCCATAGAAGCATTGATCTGCAGTTGGAGCTTATTCCCACTACAAGTCCTGGCAAAGACAACCTTTGGAACCTCCAGTAGACTAGAAGGAAGGATATTTGGTCAAATTGTTAATGAAGGGATACTTGCAAGAGGATTTGGTTTAGTTGGTTGGTTTGGTTGGTAGTTGGTTGGTTGGTTTGGTTGGTTGGTTTGGTTGGTAGTTGGTTGGTTTGGTTGGTAGTTGGTTGGTTTGGTTGAAGGATCATCTTCATTGCACACGAACAAATCCATCAGTACTCCAATCTCCTCCCTTAGATCACACAAGAAGGTCTCAGCACAGTGCACGAACTCTGTAGCACTGATGAGGATCCCAATTACATAGGAATAATGCCTTTATTACTGTTATTGCTCTTGTTATTATTACTGCTGTTGTTACTGTTACTGTTGTTATTACTTTTGCTGTTTTTGGTTCCAGTCATCCTCATCATTATCATCATCATCACACTTCAGCTCCCCAGCCAAGTCCTCCAGTCCCATACAAACTGCTTCTTTTTTTGCTTCTAGAATACATTATATACTTAACCTCTGACCCATCGCTGGACACAAAGTTGTGGGTTGTAATGAGAACAGAAAAACAGGAGGTCAAGATTAGAGATGTCATCCCCCACACAACATACTACTTCAAGCTTCAGGCCAGAAACAGAGCGGGCTATGGTCCATTAAGTGAGACAGTTGTATACAGCCCGCCCACAGGTCAAGTTGATTCCTATGTTTTGGGAGAGAGAGAGAGATAGAGAGAGAGAGAGAAAGTAAGACCATGGATGAAATATGGCCCACTTTATGAATATGTTTTGAATGGCCAGGAGGGTTTATTGTTTTTGTTTAATTTTAAGAAAAAGATGACCTGCATAGGTCATGTTTATTTATTTAGCACTTGTTTAACACTGTCTTGAGCCCACTCCCCAATGTTTGCAATTACTAACCAGGCCTGGTTTCTTCAGCCCTGTGAGTCTAGCTAGTGTTAATACAGCTCTGACCAAGTCATTAAACCATATGAGCTTGTTGTACTCAACAAACAGATGCATTTATTGGAGCTTCTGTGGCTCTTGCACAACTTTTATGTTGCTACTGCAGTTCTGCATGCTGTATTCACTGAACTGTAACTCTTTCTATCGCAGGCTGTTTTTTGCGTGTTTTATCCAAACCCCAAAATGGATCCATGTTTTATGTACATGTAATGTTTTTTAAAAAAAGCCAGTACAAATAGATATTAATTAAGCAGACATGTTTGCATCAAATTTTAGGAAATTTTCTGAAGCATGTTGCAAAATGCACTGAGTTCATAGGTAATGTAAAACAATTACTTGTTATATCTTGCAAAGTGTAGAGACATAAACAATTTAAAGCAAAAATTGTAAAATTGTGTACTTACGTATGAATATTTCAAGAATATAAACGTATAACCAGTTGAAAATTAACCGAAGAAGTTTTAATGCAAACAAATGAAAATTCAAATTTTAATGATTTTGTTATTGTTGTTGTGAAGTCACATGCTGCTGAACTGGAATCTTACCTGCCTAGTTCTGTCCTACTCCATTTAATTAATTTATTACTTACAAATATCATGCCAACAAATTTGTGAAATGTCCTTCTTGAAATCAAAATTGGGTATTATCACAATAAATATCATTAAAATTCATTTAGAAATAATTTGTTGCATTTGATAGTCAATGACAGTTATGTCTAGGACTTCACTCTTTGTAAATAAACTTCCTAGTATCTTTAAAAATTGCTAAAAATAGGCAAATATTATGGAGGAGAATATTTATGTATCTACCAGTTTAAAACACGTCTACAGGAAATGTTCACGTTATTTAAACCAGTTTACAGCCAGGTATTTTCTAATTTTTAGTTCAAATTGGGACTCATCTGAAGCAGGCACACCATAAGACCCCTAGGTAATTCTAAAGGGCAACCTGGCGCACCATATGGCTCATTGATTAGAATGAGATAACTTAAGTACTTTTATATATGTTTACTCCACATTTTTGAAAAAATCACTAAAAGTCTATATTATAACAATAATTCCTTGCTGTTCTCATGACAGATATTACAGCCGTGCCAACTAACCTAACAGTTGCTGCTCTCAACAGCAACATGTCAACAACTGTTAAAGTAGCCTGGTCTGTTCCTGAAGTATCACTGGGTCAAATTACAGGTCTGTACAATGCTAATGACAAAAGAAGAGAATTTTTTCTGTGTATTTCCTTGAAGAAGACATCTTTGATAGAAATTTTTTGAAATATAAATTTTATTCGTATTGCTCACAATCCCATGCACATCCAGCCAGCAGGAAACACATTACAAATAAACAACAAAATAAGGAAGAAATAAAAAAATACATGATTCCCTATGATTATGAGAATACTCTCCTGTGACTTGATCTATGTGTAGAGAGAATGAACGAATGAATTCTTTATTTTATCAAGGTGAAGAAATATGCATTATTGCCTTTTTTTTAAATTTGTGCCCTGCAATAACATAATTCTCAAAGTTTTTTGTTTGTTTTGAATTTAAACATTGAAACCAAAAAAAAAGAGAAATAAACATAAGGCAAGAGAGAGAGAAATAGCTCTTGACTTAAGGAATCTTGTTTAGTACTTTTACCACCTTGGCACATCACAGGGAATAAATGACGATGGGTACAAAGTGCAATCTCGTATTTCTATGCACCATTCTATGTGTACTTCTTCTTCTTCTTCCTTGTTCGTCCTGAAAAGGACGTTGGTTGCGTTGTGTCCATTTACAGTGGAGCTGCGATATCTGCGCCTTTTGGCCGGCACATCCGACTTCAGCACAGCATTTTTTGGGACCACGTTTGCCTTCCCTCTTCGATCCCTACTCTCTCAGCCAGACTGCAGTGATGCAGCCTGTTTCCAGGACCACCACGTGGAGGTGGAGTGGGTCTTGGTCAGCTCTAGTTCACTGACCCTGATGCAAGCAGTCAAGCTATGAGTCGCTGACTGCATTCTCTATTGCTGTGTCTTTGGGTCCCAAGACGCAGCAAATCTATGTCACAGCAAATCTACACATCCCCTATGTGTACAAGAACATGGACCACAGCAAAAAATGAAAATCAAAATGTTACAAACTTTCATAAATGGGTTTTTGTGCAGTATAGAAGGATTGTAATGATCAGGCAAGATCACAGTGATAAGAATGAGATAAATATGTGGAATGTGAGGTGAGAAAAAGATACCCAGGTGAGAAAAAGAAATGAATACCCAGGTGAGAAAAAGATATAATACCCAGGTGTGAGGAGATCAGTTGATAGTATTTACAAGGCAGTCCTTGTTTTGGAATCCACAGGATAAGAGACACACAGGTACACTCAAAAATGCATGAAGGCAAGATCTTCTTATTCTTCTTGGATCCTTAGCCCCTGACTGACAAAGCAGTTAGTGGCCATCACGCCTAGTAGTATCATGTAGGGCAGCAACAAACTGTCCCCATTTTGCTTGGTTGGTGGGCATCATTGTGCCGTGCCCCAACTCTGGTTCATGCTTTGCATCTCAGCCTCCACTGTTCTCCGCCAGATTGTCCTTGGTCTGCCTCTCATTCGCCATCCTTCTGGGGTCTATAACATAGCTGTTCTGGTGATGGTGGAAGGCAAGATCACCAATGTGAAAATGATTGAAAGAGCCAGATAAATACGAGTGGAATTAGAAGTAGGGTAAACATCCTGGTCTTGGATAGGAATACACATTGAGGAAACCTGTTGATAGCATTTACAAGGCAGTCATTTTGGAATCCTCTAGATAATAGAAAAAGAGGTAGATCTAAAAATACTCGGAGAAAGAGATCTGAGACGTACATAAAAGGAATAAATAAGACTTGGGGTACGGCTGGAATGTTTGCGTACGATGTGTACGAGGGATTCCAGGGTAAAAGCGAAATGGTGGATGTCACAATTGAGGATGCTTATAACCTAGAGGATGCTTATAACAGTGTGGACTTTGCAACCCTAATAGACTGTATAATGGCATGTGGTATAAACCCTTGGATAACAAGGTGGATAGCAGCTACCTTAATGGAGAGATCAGTTGCATTTTGCTTGGGAACTTGGACATCAGAATCAATGCACATTTGCCCTGGACTACCCCAGGGTTCTCCACTATCACCAGTGCTGTTTAACATCTACACAGCAAAAGTAGCAACCTTTCTACCAACAGGACTGGGACGAACATTAACTTTCGCAGATGACATCCTCATGTACAGAACTGGCTCAGACAGACAGGAAATGGTACAAGGCATACAAGAGACACTACAGGTGGTTTCTAAATGGTGTGAGGAAAGCGGATCAAGGGTCAATCCCATCAAGGCCTGTGTGATGTGGTGCTCTTTGAACAACTCCATAGTGAAAGCAGACCTTCCAGACATCACTTTCAATGGGCAGACCATTGAAAGGCAAGACAGGCTGAAGTATCTTGAAGTAACATTTGATCGTGGGCTATCATTCAAGTATCATGTCGAACTGATCATACAGAAGTGCAAGTGAGGACTGGCAGCCTTAAAAACAATGGATGCTGCGCGCTTGGAACAGAGACTATTTATTGTTTCTCCTGTATCACTGTATCATCAGCTCATGATTTCAGTAATCGAGTTCGGGCTAGGAATACTCACGCTGTCAGTGTCACAATGTGAATGACTGGAACGCATTCAAAATGAAGGTTGCAACTAGTTTTGGGCTGTACGCATGATGCCCCCATTGTGACAGTGAGATACATTCTCGGACTGCTATCAATAAGATTCAGATATGTTATGGCCCAGGCAAAAGTCTGTATGCGGATAACCACTGACAAAAGATACCTCCTACATGAGAATGTAGCTGACATCAAAGGAGCAAGAATCAAGAGGGGGATGTCATGGTTGGCACAGGCGGAGGCTACGATTGGTCAGGTGACCAGGGTTGAAAATGTATCCAAAGGAGAAGAGTGGAGTAAGCCAGGAGAGAACTGGATAAACTACCAGCAGGTCATCATTAGCCTTGGCAGAGAGTGCAGATCTTGGGGCAATGGAAAAGCAGAGCTGGAGATTAATCAGCTGATAAGTGATCAAGATGGGGATGATGACGCCATTGTGTACACTGATGGGTTTGTAGTGCATGGTGAGAAATCAGGATGGGGCTTCTCTGCAAGAATAAAGGGCAGGGTTGTCGCTGAACAGAGTGGAGCCTACATGACAACCTCGAGCATGAGAATGGAGGTAGAGGCAGTTATTGCAGCACTGAGGTGGCTGTCTGAAACTCCATCAACCAGGGCAGTTATATTGTCAGACTCTCAAGCCATGCTTCGGAAAGTTCAGAATGAATGGCTGTGGCAGGAATTGATAACATCAATAGAATCCTCAAGTCTTGAAGAACTGGTGTGGATCTACTGTCCTGGTCATGCAGGGGTACATAGCAATGAGAGAGCTGACAGACTGGCCTCGAGAGCACCCATAGTGGAGACCCTGGACATGGATAAGGGAGAGATAATAAGGGCTATTAATGATCGCCTGCTGGATAATCACACTGCAGTGGATGAATCAACAAGGCTGAGGCTGTTGGAGTTTGGCATCAAACGTGGGACTAGCAGAAATGCATCTGTCATATGTACAATGAGCGTGCTACAGGTACAATTAGCATTCATACTCTTCGACATTTGCTGAGGGAGACTGAGCCCCTATGGGTTTGCCTGGAGTGCAGTGAGAGGTCGATTCTGATTAACAATAACAATAACAAATAAAACTTGAAAGAATAGCACAGGACAGAATGGCTTGGTGGGAATTTCTTGAATGTTCCGTATAGAGCTGAATGATTTAGTCATTACTTGTTCTGTATAATTTCATCTGGCTGTATGTAATTTCACATCCATCTGTATATGATTACACAGTTCTGTCTGTAGCTAACCAGCTCTGTATAGTCATTATGTAGTACTCTATTATTTTTATCTAATTTTTATAGTGTCCTTTTAGCTCCTTACATTGTTACTTTGTTCTGTATATTTCCATACTTTATATTCTGCATGCCTCAACTTAAAAGCCATCTTGCATATATACCTTGTATATATATATATATATATCATAATGAAACTGGCCGTGTGAATCCAGGGGTAGTATTATTTGTATTTATTTTTCATGTTTTTTTCTACACATATCTTGGCAGCAATATAGACAAAGTTGAAGGGACAGGCAATGATATCAAAATAAGAATACAAAAAACTAGCTTCAAGAGCACCCATAGAAGGTGCATTGAATATTGATAAGAGAGAGATACTGGGGGAAATTAATGATCGCCTGTTAGAGAATGACACTGCAATTGATGAACCATCAAGGCTAAGATTGCTGGAATTTGGCATCAAATGTAAGACCAGCAGGGATGGACGAATGAGAGGATGCATCTGGCGTGTATGCAACCAACGCCCAACAGGAACAGTTAAGATTCATACCCTTTGACATTTGCTGAGGGAGACTGAGCACCTATGGGTTTGCCCAGAGTTCAGTGACGTCGATTATGATCAACAATAACAAAGAATACGAAAAGCAAGAGGAGCTTTCATTGCATTAGGAAACATTAGAGATCAAGAGAAATCAAGTCCAAACCAAAACTAAGAATCTTCAACTAAAATGTCAAGTCAGTTCTATTGTATGGTTATGAAACATGGAGAACAACAAAAACAACAACCAAAAAGCTATAGACATTCATAAATGCATGCTTGCATGGAATATACGGATTGAGGTGGCATGGCAGGCTTACTAGTTCGAACTGATGACAAGAGCCAGACAAGTGCCAGTGGAACAAGAGATGAGAGGAGGATGCTGGCGGTGGATAGGACACACATTGAGGAAACCTGTTGATGATAGGACACACATTGAGGAAACCTGTTGATGATAGGACACACATTGAGGAAACCTGTTGATGATAGGACACACATTGAGGAAACCTGTTGATGATAGGACACACATTGAGAAAACCTGTTGATGATAGGACACACATTGAGGAAACCTGTTGATGATAGGACACACATTGAGAAAACCTGTTGATGATAGGACACACATTGAGGAAACCTGTTGATAGCATGACAAGGCATTCTGTCTTCTAGAATCCCCAGTGAAAGAAAGGTGTAAATGATTGGAGAACACATAGAGAAGAGAGCTGGAGACAGTTGAGGAAGAATTGGAAAGAACTTGAGCAGATAGCACATGACAGGAAGACTTGGCATGTGTTTGTTGAAGGCCTATGCTCCTTGGGGAGCTAAAGAGTATTGATTGATGAATTAGTTTCATGTTTTTCACTTAGTTCTTGCTTTCTGTCCTTTCTGTTTTTGCTCATTTGTTTCTGATGAAGGCCTTGTGGATGTAATGCTAGCAATTGTCTTTGTCACTTGTCCTTTTCTAAACTCATTCTGTATAATTGCATATACTTCATATAGTTTTGTTCAGCTAAATATGGAATTTTCTAGCACCTCATGAGTTCATCCCCTCCACTGAGTAACCCTCCCATGCATGGAGTGCTGGAGAGTAACAGAAAAGGAAATGTCCAATTATCCTCATTCCACACAACCTGCTTAAGGAAAATTCTTTGAATTTTTTGACCGAAGACCATCTCCAACCAGGAACTGCTTATATGGTGCAGTCAAAAAGGCATGTACACCATTATTGCGGGCAGATGCTGGAACTGGGTTGGCCATGTCCTCAGAAGCTGACCCTGACACCATTACCAGAACTGCTATGCTATGGACCACAGAAGGACAGTGAAAGAGAGGCAGACCAAAGACAACCTGGCGGAGAACAGTGGAGGCTGAGATGCAAAGCATGAACCAGAGTTGGGGCATGGCATGAAGGATGACCACTGATCAAGTAAAATTGGGACAGTTTGTTATTGCACTACAAGACACCACTAGGCGTGATGGCCACTGACTGTGTTATCAGTCAGGGGCTAAGGATCCAAGAGGAGGAAGAAGTGTCATAACTATATGTAATATTATCTAGTTTTATTTAATATTAACTAGAATATTGCCTAATTCTGTAAATTGCTATAGACAGGGTGATCAAGGTCACTTCCTATTTTTAAATTATTTCTTTACTCCTTTCCAACTAATTAATATAAAACAAACATCAGATGTGCCCCATATTTCTATATATCTCAAAGGTTCAATTCTTTCTTCCAACTGCTTGTTTTGTTGTCCATGTTTCTACACCATAGAGTAATAAAGATTATATATCTATAACTTTTGATGATTCTCAGTTTTAATTTGTGAGTTATTGGTTATTATTTATCTCATGTTGCAGCATGTAGCATTGGCCATTCTTATTCTCTTCTTGATTTCTGTTTCACTTCTGCCAACTCAGGATATATGGTCTATTACACTGATAACATCCAGGAAGATGCTGATTGGTTGGTTCAAACAGAGAGAGGCCTGGATACAGTTATTGTGAGCCTTCAGTACAATAGGACCTACTACTTTAAGGTGACCAGATCTGTTTTAACAAACTTTTATATGTTGTCTTCAACATGTTTTTCCTACGTTAATATTAATCATCAAATTTAAGGGTTTTTCAGTGATAATTTGGTTTGGTTTGAAGGACTATCTTCACTGCACACGGACAACTATCAGTGCTCCAATCTCCTCCCTTAGATCACACAAGAAGGATCTCGGCACAGTTCACGAACTCCATAGCACCGGCGAGGATCCCAATGTCTGTATACAGGAATCATACATTCTATAAATATTTTTGTGGTGGGTAGGTTTCCAAATTTTAAAATTTTGCCAGGGCAGCGGCCGTGTGGTCTACTCTTTACGATTTCCAACTGCCGAGGGATTTTAAATGTGCGCAACATACACACAGGACCTTCTATTTTTTTGCCCTTATCCGAGAAGTCTAGGCATCTAATCTCTAATCTCACTACCCAGGAAACCAGGGGGTAGTAGGACATCATTAGTACCACTGGTTTGGAAAAATATGTCTATAAATTATATTCCCTCTACTGGGAATCAAACCTGGTATTTTTACACTTCAAGGCAGATGCCATACCTCTTAGCCACTCGGACCCCCCTTTTCAGTGATGATTGCAGTAATGTCCCCACCAAGTATGTCTGCATGTTTGTATCTTGTACATAGAGAACAATAAGGAGAAAAAACTCTTTTGATTTTTTAGACTATTTCCTATAGCTGGCAGTGTGGATAAAACCAGAAGTAAAGTTAAAGATGCAACCAAGGTGGAGTGGGTTCAATTCACAGTGCAGGCGGGAAAGACAAAAGGAAGCAGATACTTGGGAGTCATGACTCAAGTGGGCCCACTCCCCTCAGAATGTGAAGAAGATAAAGGGCTGAAACACTGTTCTGACATGGGACAACATCTGATGATCAGATTGTCTCCTGTTGTATCACTCTGTTCAGAGTTTACTATCATTCAGAACAGTGGTTCTCAACCAGGGTGGTATGCTAATTCCTAGGGACACCTCAAGAGGCACCATGGGTGTACCTAAGTCATACATCCAAAATGGCAGATTTTTGTGTGCATAGATTTTATTAAAATATTTATCATCATCATTTTCCTTTGCGCATGGAACCACCACTTCAACTGATCCCTGCAGGAAGCCTGCAAAGAACACTTTTATGTTCTTGTAGTGATGTTTTCTGTGGCAACTTGTTTTACATATGGAAGTTGCCAGCCCTATATTAAACTTACTTACTTAGTCGTTCCTCTTCTACCGTGAGGTGTAGAGGTTTGGAAGAGAGAGCGCCAGACTATTCTATCAGCTGTCTTCTTCCTGGCCTGGTTCCATTCTAGTCCTCGGTCCTTCAAAGATTGTCTAATGTTGTCCTCCCAGCGGACTCTGGGTCGTCCTGGAGGTCTGGATCCTGGCTTTTGTTTCCCATGCTTGTCGTGGTAGCCGATCTTCTCCCATTCTGCAGACATGGCCAAACCATCTTAGTTGGGACTGTTCTATTTGGGTCTGCAGCGGGTGGGATTTTAGGCCTTGACGTATCGTCTGGTTGCGGACCATGTCTCTTCTTGTTACTTCAACCACCTTCCTCAGATACCTCATTTCTGAGGTTTGGATCTGGCTTTTGTGGGTTGTAGTCATTGCCCATGACTCGCATCCATATGTCAAGACTGGGACATAGGTGGAGCGGTATACAGCCATCTTCGTTTTCTTACCAACCTCTTTCTTGCTGAGGAATCCTCGATTTATGGCCTGATAAAGTCTCCCAGCCGCTGCTTTTCGAGTGGCCAACTCTTCTTTGATGCCCCCCTTTCGGTCTATAATAGCTCCGAGATATTTAAAGTGGTCGACCTGCTCCAGGACCTGTTCTCCCAACTTAATCTGATGTTTTCTTTCTTCTCGTGATATCACCATGGATTTTGTTTTAGAGCTGCTTATGACCATCCCTCTCTTCTCCAGCTCTTCCTTCCAGACTTGCAGGTTGGATTGGAGATGTGTCTCTGATTTAGCAATCAGGACAACATCATCAGCAAATGCTAGCTCTGAAATACAGACCTGTCTCATCTTCCAGTACCCCACTGAATACTTTCTTGTTCTCTCTCCTTACATGCCTTGATGACATCGTCCATGAGAAGTATGAAAAGATAAGGTGACAGGATATCGCCTTGTCTTACACCAGTGGTGGTCTTGAACTCTTCTGACTTATAGTTTGCTGTCCTCACATAATTTCTGCAAGACTTGTAGAAGCTCTGTATAGCATGTATCAGAGGTGCTGGAATGTTCTTCCTTGCCAAACAGTCCCAAAGTTTGCTCCAGGGGACCCTGTCAAACGCCTTTTCCAGATCTATGAAACAAAGATGGATCTCACTCTTGTACTCAAGGGCCTTTTCACTCAGCTGCCTGAGTGTGAAGATTAGGTCTTGAGTACTTCGGTTTGCTCGGAATCCGCACTGGGCTTCATCCAATTGTGGCTCAGCTAGGCATCGGAGTCTCTGCTCTAGGATTCTAGAGTAGATTTTACCAGGGACACTGAGAAGGGATATGCCTCTGTGGTTTCCACATTGTCGATTGTCACCCTTTTTGAAAATCGGTGTTATGATGGCAATCTCCCAATCCTTTGGTATGGCCTTGTTGCACCATGCTGCTTGTAGGACCCTTAGGAGTAATAGGTCGCCTGATGCTCCCATGAACTTAACCATTTCTGGTGTTATACCATCATGCCCTGCTGCTTTGCCCATCTTGATTTTCTCCAGTGCTGCCTTCAGTTCTTCCATCTTTATGTCATCTTCATCACCATTTGTATCCTCTTCTGTGCTAGTGGTTATCATTTCTGATGCTCTACCTTGCTCACCATCAAGGAGTTCTGAGAAATATTCTTTCCATCTTTCCATTACTTCCTTCGGGGCAGTAAGCAATTTGCCTTGCTTGTCCTTTATAAATTTAAGAGGACATTGTTTTTCCTTCCTCATGTTCTTTAGGGTCTTATAGAACAATTTCTGGTTTTCTTGCGCATCCTTTTCTAGCTTTTCTCCAAATTCTTCCCAGGACTTCTGTTTTGCTGCTAGCACCTTGTTCTTTGCTTCTGTTCTGAGTATCACATATTCTCTATATTTCTCTATTTGTCCTGCTGTGTTTTTAGCTCCCAAGTATTGTTTCCATGCCATTTTCTTCTCTCTTATTTTCTCTTTGACTTCTTCTGTCCACCAAGGTGTCCTCTTTCTCTTGTTCCCAAGTCGGACTTCACCACATGCTTCTGCAGCAGCTGTCTTTATGATGTCCTTGAATTTAAGCCACAGGGTTTCCAAGTCATCAGGTTGTTCTTCTGTGTTTCTCACCTCTGTAGCAATAAGCCCCTGATATCTGGTCTTAATTTCTGGCTCGTTCAGCTTGTAGGTCTTAATGCTCATTTCTTCCGTTCGTTTACTTGGTTTCTTGCGTGGTGCTGAGCAGTTCCTAGGCTGAGCAACTCTTTCAGTTGTTCTTTTAATTGTAAGCAGGTAGTGATCACTTCCAATCTCTGGCCCCCTCCAGACTCTAGCATCCCGGACATATTTGAATGAGCTCCTCCTAACAATGGCATAGTCGATCACTGACTTCTCATTCTTTGTTGGTTCACACCTAGTATATGCATGTATGCGCTTATGGGGGAACTTTGTGTTGGTAATGATCAGATTCTGCTCACTGCAGAATCTGAGGAGTCGCTTTCCATTGTCATTGAGAGTATCTTCTCCATATCTTCCGATAACTCCACCCCATCTAGCATGGTCATTTCCAACTCTGGCATTGAAATCTCCGAGCATGATAATTTCATCTAGGCAGTCATCCACTGTCCTTTGAAGCAGCTCGAAGAAATTCTTCCTTGACCTCTGCTCTCTCATCCTCATTTGGCCCATACACTATGACCAGGTTGACTATGGTTTCTCCTTCTTTTAGTTTTACAACCATAATGCGCTCCGAGACAAAGTTCCATCCCTTGATACTATCTTTCTGGTTTTTGGCCACAATGCAACCCACGCCCCCTTTAGCTCTTTCAGATGTGGGTACACCACTGTATAGCAGAGTGTTGCCATCGAGATCCATGACTCCTTGTCCCTTTTTCTTTGTTTCGGTAATAGCCAGGATTTCTAGTTTTGCTTTCCTCATCTCTTCCATCAGCTCCTCTTCTTTCCCATTTATACTTCTTGTGTTCCATGTTCCATAAGTCGTAGTCCGTAGTCCGTTCCAGTTCGTCGCCTTTAAAATCAGTCCGGTTTTCTCTCTCTTATATTAAACACCTCGTACAAAATATTGATCAGCTAATCATGAAGCCATTTAGATTGTAAATCTTCTTCTTCTTCTGTGTTCGTCCTGAAAAGGACATTGGTTGCATTGTGTCCGTTTACAGCAAAGCTGCGATATTTGCGCCTTTCGGCCAACACATCCAACTTCAGCACAGCATTTTTTTTTTTCGAGTTTGCCTTCCCACTTCGATCCCTACTCTCTCAGCCAGACTGCAGTGATGCAGCCTGTTTCCAGGACCACCACTTGGAGGTGGAGTAGGGTCTTGGTCAGCTCTGGTTTGCTGACCCTGATGCAAGCAGTCAAGCTATGGGTCGCTGGCTGCATTTATCACTGTTGCTGCATCTTTGGTCCCAGATTGTAAATGATATGTACATATTTATGATATTCCTATTTCTGTTGTTATATCAGTAGAGAGATGGCAGTAGAAGCTATAAAAACTGAGAGAGCACTCCTTTGGTAACATTCTATGCATACCATGACCTTAGAGGGTACTTGAGGACCTGGCCGACCCGTCAGGGGTACATCGGCCAAAAAGTCAAAAACCAATGACATAAGAGTTATTAAAAATATCAAAATCAGTGAATCCAGAATCAGTGTGAATAAATAAACTTATCAGTTAAATAGATTTAAAATTAAAGCTAGTCAGAATCAAGAGATACAAAATATCGAGATAGCTGGAACATACTGAGCTAATGGAGGATCACTGAGGATCTATGCTGAGTTGTAGTTGTTTAACTAGAGCTGTTGAACTTATCACTTCTTTGCAGCCAGTACCAAGTTGAAGAATCTTAGGCATTATTTACATTGTAATCTAGGTTGTCTCTCTGTGTCGTTTCTACCATTCCAAAACTTGTTAAGTTTGAGTCATGAGTTCCAATATCTTTCCTGTTAGTCTATCCTGGCTGGAAGTGCATTTAAAGATCATCACATCTAATTTTAAGCTAAAAGGGGGAGGGGTTTGACATACTGTGCACTCCCTGCCATCCATGGAGACTCTCAAAATATGCAGGGCTAAAATACTGTGTTCTGCACTTTCCCAGGGGATTGTCATATCATGCACAGAACCACTCCCTTTGTCTATTCATCAATCTATTCATTGTGAGATGCTCCAGCAAGCAGCCAACCAGGTAAAAGCTGGAGTTAAGTCTGGGGTACAAGTGACTCCCTCAAGCTTAGTTTGCAATACTAGGTTCTCAACATGGGGAAATTGTGCTGTTGGGCCGCTCTGGCGTGGATAGGGAATCCCTGAAGCATTGACCAGGCAACTGGAAAGTTACCTTTAGTATCTTTGTTAGAGGTCTAACCCTGGGTTCACTTGGGAGCAGAATGAACCCCAATGTTAAGTAAATTCAGACAACAAAACCATGTTAGCATCAAAGGTGAAGATGGATGAATGGCATAGATTTGAACCTGAAAGAATGAGCAGTTGTCAGAGAACAGCAAGAACAGAGAGGAGTGGAAACTGACTGCATCTGCAGCATAGAGCCAAATACAAAATACTTTAGAAGTAGATTTGATTTGACTGGACTAAGTGCAAGGGGCTTTAAGAAGAAGATGAATGAAAGTTCCAAAATGAACCTGAAAAGAGTGGTGAAGTAAGTTGGAGAGAGAGAGACACAGAGAGAGAGAGAGAGAGAGAGAGAGAGAGAGAGAGAGAGAGAGAGAGAGAGAGAGAGAGAGAGAGAGAGAGACAGACAGACAGACAGAGAGAGAGACAGACAGAGAAAAAGAGAGAGAGAAAGAAAGAGGTCCTCAGGAATAGTTAAGAACAGATCATTCTTGTAGCAAAAGGTTCGAGTGCTGAAATACTGCAGAAGAAGTTTGATTGGACAACAAGCACCTTGATTAGACTGGGGGTAAGTCCAAAGGGGGTCTTTAAGAAGGTGAATGACAGCTTAGAAATGAACCTGAAAGGTCTAGTGACAGTCTTTCAATGAGAGCGTGACAGTCTTTCAGTCTGTCTGTGCATGTATGTATTACTGACTACATGTCTTATTAGATTTCTGTTGATGTCTGCCTTTGCATGTCTTCTTTTTAGAACATTCTTTGAAGTTATCTCTTTGCCTGACTTGTGTATTCTTTCTTGTCAGGTCCTCAGATACCCTCTAAGGTCATGGTATTCATAGAATGTTAAAAGAGTATTTTCTCAGTTTTTATAGCTTCTGCTGCCATCTGTCTCCTGATCTAACAACAGAAACAGGAATATCATAAATATTCACTTAGCGTTCACAATCAAAATGACTTCACGATTAGCTGATCAATATTTTATACAAGATACTTAATGTGAGGTTTAGCACGGGGCTGTTCTCTGCAGGCTTCCTGCAGGGATCAGTTGCAGTTGTGGTCCATGCGCAAAGGAACATGATGATGATAAATATTTTACTAAAAACTATGCCCACAAAAATCTGCCATTTTGGATGCAATGATTTAGTTACCTCTTGAGGTGTCTGACATGTTGTATTCTTACTAATCTCATTCATTACTGTTTACCTAATATTGTCTGTACTTTTTGTCTTGTCTACAAAATTGTTTATTCTTTGCTGCCAACTTGAGTCTGTATTCTTTCTTCACTCTGTGACTGTCTGTATTCTTTCTGCTTTGTCCCATTCTTCTTGTCTGACTGATTTCATCTACGGTATATTTTCAGCATTGGTTATTTTTACAGACTGCCATTTCATGTATGCCTAGCTGTATTATACGGTTTCTTGCCGCCTGATTCTATTTTCATTCTTGTATGTGAATTCTTTCTCATTACTTTGGCTCATCTATATTCATTATTATCTGTGTGTATTTATCTGTCTGCCTTCTTATTTGTATGACTATATACCTTCTTCCCCGACGTAGTTCTTTGAGGTCTCTAATGAGACAAAGAAAAAAAAAGGACTACAAAGACATGCCATACAGAACAAACTAATATGAGTTGTGCATGGAGGCTGGCAGCCTCATCATGTCAAACAGGTTGCTATAGAAACCATCATTGCAGACGCATATCAATGCTTGGAGCAAGCTTCCTACAAGGGAACCAGCTGCAAGGGTGGCTGCATGCTCCATAAGGATCAAAAAAGAAAAGAATGATGATTTTGTTTCTAGCATACCTCATCCCTTGATTCTCTGTATATTAAGTCCTCATGTTACTAGGTACAAGCTCGGTACTCTGCTGCATATGGACCTTTCAGCAAGACAGTGTCGTATACTACATCACCACATGGTAGGCAGTTATAATGATAATAATCATCTGTGTCACTGATTTTCTGTTTTTGTTTTTAAAGGAAATGGGTGGAAAGCAGACTACCAATAACAAAATGTAGTTTACTGTAAATATCAAGAAGTAAGAAAATAAATTATATTGTAAATCGTCACAACCAACAGCAAACAATAAGTACTTGAAGATAGCAGAAAATGGAAGAGAAAATTACACTAACTACAATAAAATATAACCAAAAATTAGGTTGAACAGAGTAGACCACAATGATGGATGAGTGGAGGCAAATGAAGACCATCTGATGTTTTTTTATTTATTTATTTATATTTTATTTTATTTTTAAAAATTAAAGTTTTATGAGGTGCGTCCCGTTCAACCTAGTCGGTTATATTAGGGTGCATGTCCAAATATAAAAGAAGACCTTTAGGTCTGGAGAATTGTTACATTACTGATATTTAACATTTACATATGATACATAACTGATATGTAACATTTACATATGTTACATTACTGATATGTAACATCTACATATGTTACATTACTGATATGTAACATCTACATATGTTACATTACTGATATGTAACATCTACATATGTTACATTACTGATATGTAACATTTGCATATGGTACACATGTTACATTACTGATGTGTAACATTTACATATGATACATATGTTACATTACTGATATGTAACATTTACATATGATACATATGTTACATTACTGATATGTAACATTTACATATGTTACATTACTGATATGTAACATTTACATTTGTTACATTACTGATATGTAGGCTAACATTTACATATGATACATATGTTACATTACTGATATGTAACATTTACATATGATACATGTTACATTACTGATATGTAACATTTACATATGATACATGTGTTACATTACTGATATGTAACATTTACATATGCTACATATGTTACATTACTGATATGTAACAATTCTCCAGACCTAAAGGTCTTTTATATTTGGACATGCACCCTAATATAACAGACTAGGTTGAATGGGACGCGCCTCGCCAAAACAAGGCAAAATTTTAATTTGAAAAACAAAAAGCATCAGATGATCTTCATTTGCTTCCACTCATCCACCATTGTGGTCTACCCTGTTCAACCTAATTTTTGGTTATATTTTATTGTAGTTAGTGTAATTTTCTCTTCAGTTTTCTGCTATACAAGGTTTGTCCGGAAAGTAATGAGACTGATTTTCTTGGGCCAATCAGAAGGGCCGGGTGGCGGAGTCTCCAGGCGTGACGGTTGGTGGGGGATGTTAGGTGAACGATAGATTTCTCATCAGTTGGCTCTGAGCTTTTACAGAGTGCGGAACGCTTGCGAAGTGGACAGCTGTTTGAGCATCGCGTAACGGTCAAAATGCAGAGGAATATCGAGCAGTGATACGCGATAAAGTTTTGTGTAAAACTTGAAAAATCCGCAACCGAGACGCTTGCTGTGATACAGAAAGCCTAAGGGAAGGATGCTTTATCAAAAGCACAAGTGTTTTGGTGGCAGAGCTCTGAGTGGCACACTACCGAGTCTCCTCGACCAAAGAAGGTTCGAATGAGCAAATTGAAGATGAAATCGATGCTCATTGTCTTTTTTTACTCTAAAGGTGTTGTCCATAAGGAGTTTGTACCACCTGGACAAACGGTCAACACTGCATTTTACGTGGAAGTGCTTAAACGGCTGAAGAACAGAGTCGCGCACGTCCGCCCGGAGATGGCCAACACCTGGGTTATTCACCACGACCATGCGCCGGCTCATGCGTCCCTGTTAGTGAGAGAGTTTCTGGCGAAACAAACCATGGCAACGCTGCCTCAACCTCCCTACAGCCCGGACTTGGCCCCGGCTAACTTCTTTTTGTTTCTCCGGCTCAAATCCAGCTTGAAAGGACACCATTTTGGGACTGTTAAAAACGTGCAAGCTGCCGTGACGAGTGCTTTGAAAGAGATCCCCGTTCAAGACTTCCATGCGAGCTACGACGCGTGGCAGAACAGCAGGCAACGGTGTATTGATGCTCAAGGATGTTATTTCGAAGAATTTTAAGTGTATGTAAGCATGTCTTGAAATAAACCAATTTTATGGAATCAGTCTCATTACTTTCTGGACAGACCTTGTATTCAAGTACTTATTGTTTGCTATTGGTTGTGATGGTTTACAATAGAATTTATTTTCTTACTTCTTGATATTTACAGTAAACTACATTTTGTTATTGGTACTTTTCATATTTGTATTGTTTGTAATATTTCCCTGTTTTTCATGTCATTATGAGTGGTTTTTTGGGTGTTTTTTTTGTTGGGATGTTATTCATGGCATGTCATTAGAACATTTTGACTATTTTCTTGTTTGCGTGTTTTTCTTAAATAGTATTACTATTATTATTACTAATATTGTCGCTGATAGAAAAATATACTACATAAAATAAAACAAGACTAACATGAATAATGTTCATTCATTACCCTCCGCTCCCAAGGAGCATAGGCCTTCAACAAAGACATGCTAAGTCCTTCTGTCACGTGCCATCATCTCAAGTTCGTTCCACGTTCTCCTCATCATTTCACCTCTGTTTCTAGCTCTCTTCTCTGTGTGCTTCTTGGTCTTCCTCTGCCTCTCTTGCCCTGGGGGTTCCAGAACAAGGACTGCCTTGCAATGCTATCAACATGTTTCCTTAGCGTGTGTCCTATCCATCGCCATTGTCTTCTTCTCATCTCTTGCTCCACTGGCACTGGTCTAGTTCTTGTCATCAGTTCCACATTGGTAATCTTGTCATACCATTTTAATCCTATTCTACGCAAGCACCCATTTATGAAAGTCTGTAGCTTTTTGGTTGTTGTTTTTGTTCTCCATGTTTCAGAGCCATACAATAGGACTGACTTCACATTTGAGTTGAAGATTCTTATTTTTGTGTTGGACCCAATTTCTCTTGATCTCCATATATTTCCTAGTGCAATGAAAGCTCCTCTTGCTTTTTGTATTCTTTTTTTGAAATCGCTGTCTGTACCTTCAGCTTTATCTATATTGCTGTCAAGATATGTGTATGATTATTGTAGTGGTGTTTCTTCACCCTGTTATCATTTCCTGCATTCTCATTTTTTTCTTTCTTTTCCCTGTGTATTTTCAGACCCAATTGCTGTGACTTCTCATCGAGTTGTTTTCATTTTGTCCTGCATCTGATTATGGTTATGGGACAGAACAGCCAAGTCAGCAAAATCTAGATCATCTAACTGTTTAGTTAGATTCCACTGGATTCCATTTCTGTTGTGTGATGTCGATGTTTTCATAACCCAATCTATTGCTAGTAAGAAAAGAAATGGAGACAAGAGGCATCCCTGTTGCACTCCCATTATAATCCCAAATGGTTCTGTAAGTTGTCCTTCATGAAAAAAACTGCATTTCATGTCGTCATGGATGCGGAGGACTGTGGAGGCTGAGATGCAAAGAATGAACCAGAGTTAGGGCACTGTACGAAGGATGGCCACTGACCGAGCAAAGTGGAATCAATTTGTTGTTGCCCTACAAGACGCCACTAGGCATGATGGCCACTGACTGCTTTGACAGTCGGCGGCTAAGGATCAAAGAAGAAGAAGATGTCATCATAGGTCTTCTTTATTAAGTTAATGATTTTCATGGGAACTTCATAATGCCTCATAAATAATGTGCCAGCCAATTATTGTCATGAAAAATGGAGAACAACAAAACAATGAAGAAGCTACAGACTTTCATAAATGGGTGCTTGCTTAGAATATTCTTCTTCTTCCTCGTTCGCCTTCAGACTTCCACATTTATGACTCTAATAAAGGCAGTAGTCAACCCAAGGCTCCCGACATCTCCAAACAGTTTTTCGTTGACAGAAGTAGGTTGTTGCCATATGCTACTCCGTTCATTACTGTAGGTTGGGCAGTATTGCAGCAGGTGTTCGACTGTCATTGGGCTGGAATATAAGGACTGAAGTGATATGAAAAAGCCACAGATATGGAACTAATGACAAGAACCAGACTAGTACTTGTAGAACAAGAAATGAGAAGAAGATGCTGGATAAGGATTGGACAGACATTGAGGAAACCTGTTGATAGCATTACCAGGCAGTCCTTGTTCTGGAATCCCCAGGGTAAGGGAAGCAGAGGCAGACCAAAGAACACACGGAGAAGAGAACTAGAGATAGACATGAAAATGATGGGGAAGACATATAAAGACCTTAAGCTGATGGCATACGACAGGAGGACCTGGCATGTGTTTGTTGAAGGCCTATGCTCCCTCGGGAGCTAAAGAGTATTGATTGAATTAAGCCTACATCTTAGTGGCACATCTTAGTGGCACATCTTAGTGGCACATATTAGTGGCACATCTTAGTGGCACATATTAGTGGCACATATTAGTGTCACATCTTAGTGGCACATCTTAGTGGCACATCTTAGTGGCACATCTTAGTGTCACATCTTAGTGGCACATATTAGTGGCACATATTAGTGGCACATCTTAGTGGCACATATTAGTGTCACATCTTAGTGGCACATCTTAGTGGCACATCTTAGTGTCACATCTTAGTGGCACATCTTAGTGGCACATCTTAGTGGCACATCTTAGTGGCACATATTAGTGGCACATATTAGTGTCACATCTTAGTGGCACATATTAGTGTCACATCTTAGTGGCACATCTTAGTGGCACATCTTAGTGGCACATCTTAGTGGCACATCTTAGTGACACATCTTAGTGGCACATATTAGTGTCACATCTTAGTGTCACATCTTAGTGGCACATCTTAGTGGCACATCTTAGTGGCACATCTTAGTGGCACATATTAGTGGCACATCTTAGTGGCACATCTTAGTGGCACATATTAGTGTCACATCTTAGTGGCAAAAGCAGAAAAAAACAACTAAATAAATTATAATTGCACACACACACATACGTGCTCAAGACAGCTAAATCAACTGCCATGATATCTACCACTTAATTTTAAAATGCACTATGAGTGTCCGAATGACAAAGTGGTTAGAGTGCTGGTCTCTTGCGGTGAAGGTGGCGGGTTCGATTCATGGTATCGACATGCTTCAGTCTACCAAGCTGTAAATGGGGACTTTGCACTTGAGTTAGGGAAGGAAAAGGCAGCAAAGAAAGGAACTGGTCACCCCACCTCTCAATGCTGGACCTAGTGTAGTAAAGTCTCTAACACTTCACTGCCCTACAGCAGTATCTGCTATGGGACTAACTTTTTTAGTGTCAAATTAACAGACAGCACTTACTGATTAAACATGTTCAAATTATCAACTCCTAGGAAGCTTACACACCAGTCACTGTAATTTAGTAAGACAAAGTGAACATGGTGGATGAGAGGTCACAGCAAGGTTGCTTGAAAATACATAGGAAAAAGGGCAAAGTTAATGAGAATAAATGTAGAAAATAATAACAAGACCAAACGTGAAGAAACATCTCTACAAGATATAGAATCATATGATGATAGGAAACTCTATACAGAGCGATACAACAGGAGGCAATCTGATCATCAGAAGTAGCCCCCTCCCCCCATGGAACAAGTGTTTCGACCCCTTAATCTCCTTTACACTGTTGGGGGTGGGGGGGGGGGGGGGGGGGGGGGGGGGGGGGGGGGGGGGGGGGGGGGGGGGGGGGGGGGGGGGGGGGGGGGGGGTGGGGGGGCTGACTTGAGTCACAGCTCCCAAGTGTCAGCTTCCTGTTGTCTTCTGCAGAGATTTTAACCCACTCTACCTTGGTTGCAGCTTTCAACTTCACTCCTGTTTTTCTGCCAGTTGGAGGCAGTTGTAAAAGAAACCCTTATGTTGCAAATAAATTACTTTCCTGAATTCTATAACCAGTTGCAGTTGTTCTACAACCAGCACGATGCCCTTTCCGCAGTTTTGCTGAGCCTCTAAAGTGCTTTTGTTCTTGATACAAAAATCTAACCAGAAATATATACAAAGTTGGAGGGACAGATACTGATAGCAAAATAAGGACACAAAAAGCAAGAGGAGCTTTCATTACATTTGGAAAAATGTGGAGATAAGAGAATTCAAGTCCAACACAGAAATCTGAATCTTCAACTCAAATGTCAAGTCAGTCCTATTGTATGGCTCTGAAACATGGAGAATAACAAACAAACAAAACAACAAACAAGAAGTTACAGACTTTCAAAAGTGGGTGCTAGCATAGAAAAACAGAATAGAATATGAAAAGATCATATATCTGGAACTGATGACAAGAACCAGACAAGTGCCAGGAGGAACAAGCGATAAGCAGGCACTGGAGATGGATAGAAGACAAATAGGGGAAACTTGTTGATAAGATTACAAGACAGTCTTTATTCTGGAATCCCCTGGGTAAAAGAAGTTGAAGGAAACTGAAGAATACACGGAGAAGACAACTGGAGATAGACAATGAAAGGGAAGGAGAAAACGTGGAAAGACTTTGAGCTGATGGCACAGGATAGGAAGACTTGGTACAACTTTGTTGAAGGCCTATGGTCCTTCATGATCTGACATGTGATAATAATGATGTTGACAAAGTTGATGATGACAAAGTTGATGATGACTATGTTGATGATGACAATGTTGATGATGTTAATCAGAATTGACGTCATTGCACTGCGGGCAAACCCATAAGTGCTCAGTCTCCCTCAGCAAATGTCAAAGGGTATGAATGCTATTTGTTCCTGTTGCGCACTGGTTGTATTCATGGCAGATGCATCCTCTCATACGTTCATCCCTGATGTTGATGTTGATGATGTTGATAATGACAATGTTAATGATTATGTTGATGATAACAGTGTTGATGATGATGATGATGACAATGATGTAAATGATAATGTTTTATGATGACAGTGTTGATGATACAGTGTTGATGATGACAATGTTGATGATGACAATGTTGATGATGATGGTGTTGATGATGACAATGATGATTAAAATTTTCCCTTTAATTTTGTAATAAACATGAATGATTCTTATACGTCTTGTTTCAGTATCAGAACCTACTTCTACATCAGACATTGAAGATGAAACTAAACACAATGATAACAGTATCAACAGAGATGACAACAGTGGTGATGAAGAAAATGCTGTTACTGTTGATGATAAAGATGACAGCAATAGTGATGTCCATGTCAGAGGCAATATTCAGACTAACAAAGATCTCAGTGTCACAGACAATATTCACAGCACCAGCAATGTCAGTGTCACAGACAATATTCACAGCAACAGTGTCACAGGTAGTAGTTACAGCAACAGTGACGTCAGTGTCACAGGCAATAGTGACAGTAGCATTGGCATCAGTGTCACAGACAATATTCACAGCAACAGAGACATCAGTATTGCTGACAACTTTCACAGCAACAGCGTCACTGGTAGTAGTTACAGCAACAGTGACATCAGTGTCACAGGCTATAGTGACAGCAGCATTGGCATCAGTGTCACAGATAATAGTGACATCAACAGTAATGCCAGAGTCGCAGACAAAATTGACAGTGGCAGCATTTTTGATAATACTCAGGATGACAGTGATAATGTCAGAATTACTGACAGCATTGATGACAGCACTGACAGTAGCATTATCTTTTATAATATTGATGATGGTGATAATAAAACAGATAACAAAAACATAACTGCTGAACACAATGATAAATATAAAGACACTAATTTAGATAATGAAACCTATATGGGCAACATTGACAAAGAAGATGATGTAAACACCAATGAGAAAGATAATGATGAATATTCTAATGTTAAAGATGTTGAAAATGAAGATAAGAAGAATGCTAAGGATTATGATGTTGATTATAGTGAGAGTTTGCTCAAGAACGGTCAAGATATTCTTCCAAAGTCTGAATCTAATTTTGATAGCACTTCAGAGCACTCAGTAAACTATGATGATAATATTGATGTTTATGATGATGAGGAGGAAGACAAATTTGATAATGATGAAACAGAGACAGAAAATATTGATGATAATTATGACGTGACTGACATGAGCTTTTCCAACACGAGTCACGGAATACACTTTGAAGACTACGGCCGCTAAATTTTTTTAATGATGTTGAAGCTGATAAAGACAGTTTTAAGCTTGCAGACACACCTGAAAACCCCCCACCAGCAGAAGTTGACAATGATTTTGTTTACAAAATAAAATTGACAATAACAAAAATTAGAACATCATCATCATCATCATAACCCTCCACTCCCAAAGGAGCATAGGCCTTCAACAAACACATGCCAAGTCCTCCTGTCACGTGCCATCATCTCAATTTCTTTCCACGTTCTCCTCATCATTTTCAGCTCTGTTTCTAGCTCTCTTCTCCGTGTGCTTCTTGCTCTACCTCTGCCTCTCTTGCCCTGGGGGTTCCAGAACAAGGACTGCCTTGTAATGCTATCAACAGGTTTCCTCAGTGTGTGTCCTATCCATTACCATCATCTTCTTCTCATCTCTTGTTCCACTGGCACTTGTCTGGTTCTTGTCATCAGTTCCACATTGGTAACCTTGTCATACCATTTTAATCCTTCTATTCTACGCAAGCACCCATTTATGAAAGTCTGTAGCTTTTTTGGTTGTTGTCTTTGTTGTTCTCCATTTTTCAGAGCCATATAATAGTACTGACTTCACATTTGAGTTGAAGATTTTTATTTTCGTGTTGGATCCAATTTCTCTTGATCTCCATATATTTCCCAATGCAATGAAAGCTCATCTTGCTTTTTGTATTCTTATTTTGATATCACTGTCTGTCCCTTCAACTTTGTCTATATTACTGCCAAGATATGTGTACGATCCTACATCTTGTATTGGTGTTTCTTCAAGTTCAACCTTGTTATCATTACCTGCTTTTATTCTTGGAGAACAGCGTCCTCGTTTTCTTATTCGCTCCTTGTGGAGCATGGAGCTGCCATAGTAGCTGCTCCCTTTACAAGAAGCCTGCACCAAGCATTCACATGCTCTTACAGCGGTGGTTTCTGTAACATTGTTTTAATATGATGAGGTTGCCAACCTCATGCACAACCGCATATTAGGCACCTTGTATGATATGCCTCAGGGAGCAGTAGTTCTGTCTTTGTCTCATCAGAGAACCTCCTGAGAACTACAAGTTAGTGGGTGGGTGTGTAGGGGGTATATATTGGTGTGTGTCAGCTATCTAGTTTCGCGTGTGACCCTGATTAGCAAAGCTGTCTGAGCTAATTATGGGTCGCTATGACCTGCAGTTCCTCAATGTTGTGACGGCGTGACCTTATGTGTAACCATTTCAGTGATCCATAACTGCTAGCTGCTAAGCTAGTGTGTAGGATGATAGATAATAGACATCTACAAGATCTCCAATTGTATGACCTCAGGTCAATTTATTGATCAGACATGTGGCGACGGAATAAAGTTACTAATGGCGTCACAGAAGTACCGGATAGACTGTATTCCAACAGTGTGAATAAAGCACATTAAAGTAATTGCGCAACATATTGTTCATGAAATAGTCTGAGGGTTGAAACAAGTTGCTATTAAGTTTACGAAAAGAGATTGTGGAATCCAAGTGACTGAATTATTAGAATATATATATTTTAGTTGAAACATACATAGTGCACCGTCAATGTGTCAGCGAATTTGAAGGTTGAGCCTTTTGCAATACAAATTCGAATTGCCATAGTCTGCGAGTGTCCCGGAGTCCAATGTTAGTTCATCTGTCACATAGTTCCCTTGCCAGTCGGGAGATAATCATATAGAGTGGTATCTTATCTCATGCGCCATTATACACATTGCTGATTATCTATCTTCACCATGCATATTGTTGGTCTTATCAACCACAGTTTTCATGTAGTCCTTGAGTAAATGGGTAGTTGGATAATTAGTGGGTTGTTTTAGTTGGATGTATTGCCCTATAGCACTGCACCCGATAAGAGGCCAATATGTTGGTGATGTTATGTGATTAATAGGCCCTATGGATGTTGTTTCTTGCACACGCGAGTTAGGTCACTCATCAGGTTGGAATTGTGGTATGGGTGGTTCTATCATCAAGCCATGAGCCGACAGTTTCATATAGGCCGATCCCATGTTATGTAGACTTGTTGTGAACTTCCAATTTATTTGAGAGGTGTCTGGGGGTTCTGACCAGTGACCGGTTTCAGCGTGTCCTACCTAAAATTCCCACTCAAGCTGGTAAGCGAGAGACCGTATAGACCACTGTGAGCTAGTTGAAGCCAGTGCACAAACCACTTATTACAACTCGTCGGGCGTTACCCCCTCTCTGTTACATTCCTGGAGATTTCTATAGATAAATCAGTGTCTCTGGTCTTTAAAATGGGATAATAGCCGAAGAGTGGTGTGATCCTCAGTATGAAAATGAGTATTCTGAAGTCCCTACTAGATCTAGTCATTCCTTATTATATTGGTGTAATCGCTATGATTCTATAGTGTGGCATTATATATGACTATGATATTTACATTAAATTGCCTTGAGTATTTGTTAGATAATATATTTTTAATATTTTTTTATTTTAACGTTTACGCCCGTCTATTACTCGATGTGCTATGAGTGAAATCTACCGGTTACTACGATGAGTTTGCATCGCTGGATAGCAGTGCTAGATTACTGATTTATCTTATTAATCCCCCTTTGCGTACCCTTTACACTGACACGGTTATCCCACTCGCCATTCATAAGCAGATTGACTAGCGGCCGACTTCGGAGTGGTCCAGCAATAGGAAGGGCGTCTGAAGGGAGCCGGTGCCCAGATCGCCTGGTCAGACGGTGACGACCGTACCTAATTCAGTCAAGTGGTTCTTATACGGTCCCATGGGCTCGAGAATAAATACCTAGGTACCGAAGGCCTAGGTCGACTACACGTCCGCTATGACACAAAATAACCCGTGTGCGCTTTGCATGAAGCCAGGTTGGAATTACACCGATTTCAGCCCAGCGATTTAGGGAGCTGTGGCGTAGAACCCTTTAGCCCCATCCGGGCGGTGCTTGGTTGAGTTCTATACCCTTCTATATGGAGTAGGATATTAACAGTTGATGTAATTGCTGTGTATAATGTAATGTGATGGTAATATGTGTGAGTTTGTAGGAAATGGGTATTTTAGAGTATCACCAGGTGATTCACTCTAACTATTATCTATCTATGAAAGTGAACTGTACATTTCTAGCTAGCGGACTAATCACCTGGTATTACCAAATGAGCAAGAGACATGATACAACGGGATTTGTGTATCCATTCTCTTGGTTTGTCGATTGTGTCTTTACATGTAGGATCCATTTGGTGAACCACCATAGGATCAGGTCACACTTGCAGGTAAGCCAGTTGCAATAATGTTCACTATCTCGTCTACAACAGTTAACGACCTTTTCATTGTCAGATGTAAATGTGTTTTCTATTTGGTCAGGATTAATCCCTATGATCTAATGCACTAAGCAATCGATACTTAGTCACCGATATTACAACAGTGCCTGACTGTTGGGCAGTAAATGTATTCCTAATATTTAGTTTATGCATATTAGTTGTACGTTCAATCACTAGACAAACCCAAGAGAACCTAACGTGCAGGATGGGTGTGATGGACACACATTATTTGTTAAAGTGAGTCAGTTTTGTTGAAAATGAGAATTTGGGATGTGTATAAGCTTGTATGGGGGTGAGGTGTGTCTTTGTGTTATAACAAAAAAGATGTGTTATTCATTGTTTTCTACAGAACGTTATATACTTACAAGGGAATTTAATAAATGCATTTGTGTGTTTTATACAATAGGCATAGAGAGTGAGCGGGAACCGAAGAATCCGATGGATCGAATTTAAATATGGTGTTATAAAATATAATATATTATAAAATTTTGTTTATTGTGTCAAGCTGCTCAACGTATCATTAACGCAGTATATTACATCAACCCCGGAATGAGTCATGATGGTATCGAACAGTATGATTTGTTTTTTAAGCAAGCATTGATCAATATGTGTCGTTTGTCTCTGTATTGTTTATATCGTTTTATTCTTACCTGACCGATCACTTTGGGGAGGGTCATTATAGCACTTGAGTGATGATTTTTGAGTATGCCAACAAAGGATGGTTTGAAACTGAGTGTGTAACAGGTATCTGAGATAGAGTTTTATGTGATATTAGGATCCAGCTATATATAGGGGTTGTTATTCCAGTTGGATGATGCGGTGTGGTGTGTTATATGGTGTTTGAGGTAAGAGGGGTTGAGTGTGATATGTGTCTTCGTATCACAGTACTACTCCGGCCAGTGTGCAGTGTTTGTCAAAACATCATTTAGAGTAATTTTTCCCTAAGGCCACGGGGTATTTTGTTATAAGGATGTGATTGTGTGTTAAATTTGAGAGTCTAGCAGGTGTCTTGTGAGTGGAGATTTGTTTTTTTGAGGTGTTGTGTGGATTGGTCGATATAGGGCTTATATGAGGAGAGTTAAGGTAGTGTGGGGTGGTGTGGGTTTTGGTGATGTAGGTTTTGCCCTCATTTTTGTTTTGTTGTTTTTTGAGAGTAACATAATTTCTTTCTTGAGTTATTGTGAGTGATGGTTTTATCGATCCCATAGAGTGTGTCTAGTGGTTATGAGCACCTGTTCTAAGATTATGGTGTCGGTTGAGTGGCGTATTCTTGAGAGAGAACATTCGGTCCCTGGTGTTGGGAATCCTAAGCACAGGTGAGTTGTATGTACAGACCATATGCTCATTAAAACAGTATGTATTGTATTAGAGTTAGTTTTGATTTGAGCATGAGTTATAGGTGATGTGAGTAGTATTGGACGGTGGTTACCCCAAAAAAAAAAGGGGTGGTGGGGGGGGGGGGGGTGGGTGGGGCATCGTCGGTAGACATCCAAAAAACATAAAAAAAAATAGGTGATTAGTGTTATGTGAATCACCTTGTGTGTTAGTCATGTGTGTATAAAAACACATTATGAATAAATTATGTAAGAATAGAAGATGGGTAATAAAGCAGTTCCTGCGATTAGACCAGTGAAGAGGATCAAACAGACAACAGGAAGGAGAAATATAAGGTAAATGGGCCTCCCCCTTGGTGAGTATAGAGTGTAATTTGAGTAATTGAGCCATCGACTGCACTCCATGGCAAACCCATAGGTTGCACAGTTCCCCACCCTCAGCAAACCAGCAGGCGATCATTAATTGCCCTTAGTATCTCTCCCTTATCCATGTCCAGTGTCCCCACTATGGGTGATCTCGAGGCTAGTCTGTCAGCTCTCTCATTGCCATGTACCCCTGCATGACCAGGACAGTAGATCCACATCAGGCTTACTGGGAATCAAACCTAGGACCATTCTAATGGCACCATCGCCTTGCTGTGACAGTACATCGTAAAAGGACGCGCAACCTTTCATGATGTACTGTCACAGCAAGACGATGGCCCCGTTTGGTTGGTCTTAGGTTTGATTCCCAGTAAGCCTATCACTTATATGTTATTTTCTGTTGTCTAGTGCCATCCTTTATGTCTAACAAGTACCTGTTAATTTACCTTTATTTATTTATTTACTGTTCACAAGACTCAGGTTTCCTCAATTATTTATAGAAACTCTTGCATGTTTTAGCTAATGATGTAGTAACAGCACATTAATTTTGCTGGATGATAGTAGAAAAAAACAGCTTGTGGACTGTGTTTGCTAATAATGTGTATATATCAAAAGGACAGTATAGGAACAGCTTGCAAACTGTTCTGGTTTGTAGAGCACAATAATAAAAAAAAAAAGATTATCATTTGTGCTTGTTGATATTACAGAAGAGCTTCTCAATTATGATTCTTGATAGTATGAAACTGATTGTGGGTTTTCTTCTTCAAGTACCATGCCTAGTGGCGTAGGAGATCATGTCTCTTCACAACTTCGGTCTCCAGCACAATTTATCAATTCTGTTGGTGATCTCCTTCCATGCCACGATGTCAAACTGTCCAGTATTAGCTCTATTTGTCCTCTCCTATCTCTTTTTCCTTCAGTCTTACCTGTTGTTACGATATTGTGAGTTATATTAAATTATAAATATAACAGTTTAATTGGTAGTATAGAAGAAATTTGTGAGTTGTGATTGGCAGCACTGTTAATAAATTATCTGTCTCTGGCCCTTCCAACTTTCTTGTAGCTTAAAATTCTGCTCAAACTTCTGAATCAAATTAACATACATTTATCAAGATTTTACATTGTTATGATGTTTACAAGCAGAGTGGTTAGAGCAGAGGTTTTCAAACTGTGCGTCGCGGCTCCCAGGGGCGTCGCGGCCCTCGGCTAAGGGCGTCGCGGTGGCTTGGGAAAAGTGTTGTTACAATTGCTTATATATAGGCCTAATATATAGTATAGAGAGGAGCCGCGGTGATTTATGCACAGGTCAAGGGAGCCGCGGACCAAAAAAGTTTGAAAACCTCTGGGTTAGAGCATTAACCTGTCATGGTAATGGTGCCAGGTTCATTAGATGGTGGTGGCATGCTTCAGTCTACCCACCTATAAATGGGTATTAGACTTTACTCTTGAGTTAGGGAAGGCAAAGGCAGTGAAGAAAGGAACTGGTCACCCCACCTCTTAAAGCTGGATCTAGTATAGTGACGTCTGTAAAACTTTACTCCTCTATGGAAGTATCTGTTAACGGACTACCTTCACCTTTGTCATGTTCAAGGAAGAGTGTAAAAAAACTTAAAGGTGAAATTTTTTTTTCACTTTTCAAGGTTCTGCTACTTTAACCTACTGCTATTTAACCAGGGTTGCATGTACCCCCTGGTGGTGCAAGACTCACCTTCCGGGGATGAGAGACGTGCAAGATATTTTAGAATGCGAATCATCAAAAACAATATATTATACATAGAACTCAAATGAATTTGTACAAAATAGAACATTGACAGCGTGAATTAAAGCACGTTTCACTAGCTTTGCCCAACTTCAAATGTAATTATCTGATTAACCGTCGAACGTATTAATGCCATTTTTCGCATACGATGTTATATTGGGTTAGACCCAACAAATATATACTTTATATCTGTGCATCTTGTCCAGTTCCCATAAACGGATGAAATCCTTTGATCTTTGTCGGCATACTAATTATTGTGTATCGAGAAAAGAAATTTTACCACTTCAGTCACATATTTTGTGAATTGAATAGGCATAGGCGTGTCTACTATTACAATAATGTGGCCATCACGTTTGCATATGAATACCTGTTGAAGATGATTTCTTAAATGATCTGCATGGGAGATACTCATGACAATGTTTGTCATTGACATTTAATGCGCTACCAAAACTGGACCTTCATTGATCTAATTATTTCAATAGGTATCACCTCTTTGCGGTTCATAAATATCATAATGGAACGTTGCTCCTCTAATGTGCTTGTAAATAACGGTAAGGTCATCTTTATAAATTAAACTTCATCCGAATCATAATCAGATGTCTCTGAGAAATTGATAATCAATCTCGGCTGAATGAAGGACAAACCATCATTCTTCCAATATTCCCCTTCCTCTTGTAACACATGGTTCTCACATTTCTTCCAATAATCCCTGGCTATATTGGAGATGGCGGCTTATGTAATTATTTCAACATCTTTTAAATTGAACGTTCTATTTTCTGTTGCTACCTGTTCCTTAATTTTAGCCCAGACTAATTCTATTGGGTTTAAGTGAGAATGGTAAGGAGGCAATCTTAAACATCTGTGACCATGTTCATGGATTGCCTTGTCTATGTGAAATATCTTTGTATGCTGTCTTTTTTACAATTCCAAGTAATTCAGGCTTCAGGGACATTTCGTTGAATGGAATGTCGTTTTTGGTCAGCCAAATCTTTATTACATCTTTAGTACTTGATGAATTAGGAACTTTATCTTCTGGTGCCACAACGTTGTGATATGAAGCATTGTCCATTATAAAACATGACGGTCTATCCAAGGAAGGAAGTACATGATTCACAATCCAACCTTGAAATATCTTGCCATTCATCTCTGTATGATAATCCCTATTATCTGTGGATTTTGAAACACATGTGAGTTCAGTATTATTTAGAAGCCCATGTTGGCTGCTTCCTGCATGTGCAATTATTAGTCGCTGTCCTTTGCTGCTTGGTACTAGTCTCTTAGTTGTCCCATCAGATGATTGCCATTCTCGTTCATTACTGTGGTGCGCATTGATCCAAGTTTCATCTAAATACACAAAATCATAACAATCTCTTCTCATTTCTCTGACCTCGCGTAAATATCTGCTTCTCATTGCAACTATATGAGGCTTCTCACAAATAAGGTTTCTACCACCAACATATTTTCTAAAAGTGAATCCCAAACTCCTAATAGTCCTCCATAGCGTAGATTTGGAAATATCAATGTCATTATTCTTTCTTAACCAAATGTTCAATTTCCTTAAAGTCACTGCCTCATTATTGTGAAATATATTGCAAATTTATCTGCGGATCAATTCTCTGTCAAAATTATCCACCACTCGGCCTAATTTTCGTGTGTAAAACACTGGAATTAGAAAATTCAGATGTCGCTATCCAGCGGTGCAATGATCGTTTGCTTATCCCCAAGGCATGAATAGTCCTCTTTTGTGGGTTTGAAAAAGAATGATATAGTTTTCCTCGAGTAGCTTCATTGCAGAAATACTTAAAAATCCTATTTGTGATTTGCTGTTATGTCATAACATGTACTCGCAGACTCATTTTTCCTACTTAGCCACACAATACTTTTTGTAGACACGCCACTGATTGACAATGTGTGCGTAAAACCGGAAATAAACTGTTTTATGTTCAAGAAGTGCAATTTCACGCAATTTCACGCAAAAATCATGCCAATTGCTTGATAAACCAAAAATGTGCAAATGAGGTCGTATAATTTACTGTAGACATTTCAATATGTGTGTGTGTGATGTGTGCTGACAAGGAGGATTTTATATTATATCGCAAAGAAACAAAAATTGAAACCAATGGCCGCATTTTAATGAAAAATTTAATTCATAGGGTCTATACCATTTCAAATTCACACACAAAATTTCACTTAAATGCGTTATATATTCGCTGAGATATAGCATTTTGAAGTTGGGCAAAGCTAGTGAAACGTGCTATAGATACTGAACCATAGTCACATTCTGTAAATAACATTTTCTGAAAATAAACTTTTGTCTTTTTCAAGCTTTTCTAGCATGTTTTGCAAGCTAGAGATAAAGGGGTGTGAGGCTTTTTAAGATGCTGTAAAGGGGTGCGAGGCTTTTTAAGATGCTGTAAAGGGGTGTGAGGCTTCTTAAGATACTGTAAAGGGGGGCAGGACCTTTATACGGTTAAGAAACACTACATTAACCTCTTACCGTGCACATTTTCTTCATAATGTTTTCCCTGCCATTAAATTAATTTCTGGTCATGCCTTCTTGATGCATACTTCAACACGGCTTCTTACATAATGGAATATTTTGCTGCATTTAGCTGATGTTCAGGACCCTGGGAAATTGTTTTAATGCACTATTTACAGTAGAACTATGGTGTAATAAGGTAAAGGTGGTCCCATAGCAGATACTGCTATAGGGGAATGAAGTGTTAGAGACTTCACCATACCAGGTCCAGCATCGAGAGGTCAGGTGACCAGTTCTCTTCCTCACTGCCTTTTCCTTCCCTAACTCAAAGTCAGGTACTCATTTACAGCATATCAGAATCGTGATTCAAACCCTGCATCTTTGCCATGAGAGACCAACGCTCTAACCACTGTGTCAGTTGGATGCGTACATGGTGATAAAATGGGTTAAAAATGTAAGATAGACTCCACAGAGACTATGGGTGAGTCAGACTTATCTTTAACAGTATTGCCTTACTGATGATATAAATTTGCAGAATGTGCCAGCGCATTGACTTGACTTGACTTTGATCCACTGTCATTGAGCGTCAGCTCTTGGTGACCTTGATACCATTATGTGGTACTGCGCAGTTTGTATAAGCTGTTTTGGGCTGCCATAAAGTGTATTGTCTATGGATGGGTTGTGTGGTAGGAGTTGTCTCATTCCCTGGAGTGCAGGGCACAGTAGTAGATGGTGTTCTACTGTCTCCTACGGGTTTGGGCAGTGTCTACATTTTGCTAAATTTTGTGAACACATCCTGTTTCTGTGGCCATTTAGTGTAGAGTGACCTGCTCTCAATCTGAAAATATTGGTTTGATATCTTTGTTTGATATGGTTGATAGCATCTTCCTTATTTGAGGCTGTTATGCGTATGAATAGTCTTCTTCCTGTTTTAGCTTGTGCCCACGTGTTCAACCAATCTTCCTTACAGTTGTTTTTGATTATATGTTTTATTGTTAATGCCAATCATTTCAGTGGAAGTATTTTTATGTTATGTATAAAATACAATATTAATGCTTTCAGACCCATCACAAAAATTCTGAAATCTTGGGTTTGGTTTGGTTTGAATGACTATCTTCACTGCACATGGACAACTCCATCAGTGCTCCAATCTCCTCCTTTAGATCACATAAGTTGGCTGTCAGCACAGTGCACGAACTTCATAGCATTGGTGAGAATCCCAATGTGTGTATATAGCAATCATACATTCTATAAATATTTTTGAGGTAATCTTGGGTAAACAAGCTTTCTAGTAATTGTGAGAATCAAATAAACATGGCATAGTTCTCAGATGCTTGGTAGAGTACATTGTATAACATAACTGTTGATCATCATAACCCTTCATCTCTCCAAGCAGCATAAGGTTAAAAAAGGTAAAGGATACCGTTACGTGCCCATTGAGGCATATTGGGAATATGGTGTTTGGCCCATATTTTCTTGACCATCGGCACACTAGGGGTATTGTGGTCAGCATCACGCTGGCCACCTTAACCTTCCCAGAGTTGCTCTGGTACCCAATTTTTGAGGTTGGGTAGACCGCAGAGTCGTTCGCTGTCTAAAAAATCCCACCTCAACTGGGGATCGAACCACTGACCACCGAGCTAGGAAGCCAGTGCACTAACCACTGCCCTACCACAGCTCAAGCCTTCAACAAATTGGTGCCATGTCTTCTTGTTCTGTGCCGTCTGCTCAAAGTCTTTCTTATCCCTTTCATTTCAGTTTTCTTCTCAATGCATTTTTCTTTCTTCCTCTACCCCTCTGATCCTAGAGATTCCAGAAAAATGTCTGTATTGTAATTCTATCCAAAGGTTTCCTCAGTATATGTTCTGTCCTGCTCAGTATATGTTCTGTCCTGCTCAGTATATGTTCTGTCCTGCTTAGTATATGTTCTGTCCTGCTCAGTATATGTTCTTTCCTGCTCAGTACATGTCCTGTCCAACTTCTGCATCATTTTTTTTTCATCTCTTGTTCTTTTTGCATTTGACTGGTTCTTGTCATCAATTCAAGACTTGTGATCTTGTCGTCCCAATTCAATCCTTCTATTCTATGTAAGTACAGTATACGTCAATAAATGAGGAGGCTGCTGTAAAACTGGTAAGGAAATAAATATATAAATTAAAAAATAAAATGGTAGGAAATAAGTTTTACAAATTAACGGTACACAGGACTTACCGTGTTCCCTGTGTACCATTTGTTTGTAAAACTGATTCCATACCATTTTATTTATATATTTATTCTAAGTAAGCATCCGTTTATATAAGTCTGTAACTTCATGGCTGCTGTTTTGTTGTTCTCCATGTTTCACAGCCATACAATAAGACTAACTTGATATTTTAGTGAAAGATTCTGATTTTTTGTGTTGGACTTTATTTTTTTGATCTCCATATATTTCGCAATGCAGCGTCCAACTGACAGAGTGATTAGAGCATTGGTCTCTCTTGGCAAAGATGCCGAGTTCGAATCACGGTACTGAAACGCTCTAGTCTACCCAATTGTAAAAGGGTACCTGACTTTGAGTTAAGGAAGGAAAAGACCGCGAGGACGGGAACTAGTCACCCTATCTCTCGATGCTGGATCTAGTATGGTGTAGTCTTGAACACTTCACTCCCCTATGGCAATATCTGTTATGGGATTACCTTTACCTTTTATATTTCCCAATGCAGTGAAAGCTCCTCTTCCATTTTTAATTCTTCATTT
Source organism: Oreohelix idahoensis (assembly GCA_024509875.1). Lineage (NCBI taxonomy): Eukaryota > Metazoa > Mollusca > Gastropoda > Stylommatophora > Oreohelicidae > Oreohelix > Oreohelix idahoensis. Next base: position 480,665 of record JAMPIV010010383.1, on the reverse strand, counting down.
CAAATCACTAATTGTCTCTCCAAAATCTTGATGCATGAAAAACAGTTTCAGAAACAAAATTCATTTCAGTGTCATACGATTAAGATCTTGGAACTAAAGTTCTTTTTTTTTTTTTACTTCATTAGTTTTTGTGCATGTTTCCGTCTATTTCTCTTGTATTTTCTTCTCTACTCTCTCCTGCCTGTCTTAATCTTTTCCTTCCTCTGTGTCTGTCTACCTGTACCTGTTTTTTTCCTCTGCATCTATTAGTCAATCCCTGTTCTGTTTTTCTCTTTTCTTCCTCTTCTTCTGCAGCCTTTCTCTGTCATTCTTCCTATGTGTACCATCATTCTGTTCCAATCAAACTTCGATTGTCTATCTCTTGTCTCCATATTTTTCTGTCTTTTCTGGATGGGCCACAGAAAACCCTCCAAGACTGTCAGCTCCATAAGATGAACAGAGTTTCATCATGGCTATTTCCAACCCAGTTGAGGGAGAAACTTTATGGTGACGAGAGAGGCCTGAGCTGGACCCCTAACTTCATTACAGAGATAGACTTGGTTATCTTTAGTGCGAACAAAGAAGAAGAAAATGGTATGACAAGATCACGAGTGTGGAACTAGTAACAAGAACCTGATGCCAGTGGAAAAATAGATGAGAAGAAGACACTGGAGACGAATAGGACATTCACTGAGGAAACATTCTGATAACATCACAAGGCAGCCATTTTTCTGGAATCACCAGGGTAGGAGAGGCAGAGAAACGTGGAGAAAAAAACTAGGGACAGAAATAAAATGGCTAGAGAAGCTATGAAAAGACTTTGAGCTGATGGCACAGTACAAAAGGACTTGGCATGAATTTGCTGAAGGTCCTATACTCCCTAGGGAACTGAAGGATTATAATTGAATTAACTACATTGTCATTTCATTATTTTGTTGTTCATATCCTTTTCAACATTACCAAATCATTTAACTGTATATGTACACATGAAAAAAGAATAACAAATGTTACATTACATTACATTGCTAATTATAGAATTATTGTGTGTATTGTCTCAGGAAAGAAAATACTTGCTACAATGTACAGTAATGTGTTTTTACTGCACCTGTATATTCCACGTAGTAGTAGTAACAGTTCTGTAGAAATACCTATATATGTGAGTTCTTTTACTATGATGTTTTGTTTGCGTGTACGAGAGAGAGAAAGAGAGAGAGAGAGAGATGTGAAGTGGTACATCCTCTTTGTCACAAGGCACAAGATGATGATGGTCTTGGGGCAAGGCACAAGATGATGATGGTCTTGGGGCAAGGCACAAGCTGATGATGGTCTTGGGACAAGGCACAAGCTGATGATGATGGTCTTGGGGCAAGGCACAAGCTGATGATGGTCAAGCAGTCTTCCTTGACTTTTAATATGGTTTGGTTTGGTTTTAAGCAACTTATATACAGGACTTCCTATTTTGTTTGCTCTGATTCGAGAAGGCCAGGCATCTGATCTCACTACCCAGGAGATCTCACTACCCAAGAGACCAGGCATCTGATCTCACTACCCAGGAGACCAGGCATCTGATCTCACTACCCAGGAGACCAGGCATCTGATCTCACTACCCAGGAGACCAGGCATCTGATCTCACTACCCAGGAGATCAGGCATCTGATCTCACTACCCAGGAGACCAGGCATCTGATCTCACTACCCAGGAGACCAGGCATCTGATCTCACTACCCAGGAGACCAGGCATCTGATCTCACTACCCAGGAGACCAGGCATCTGATCTCACTACCCAGGAGACCAGGCATCTGATCTCACTACCCAGGAGATCTCACTACCCAGGAGACCAGGCATCTGATCTCACTACCCAGGAGACCAGGCATCTGATCTCACTACCCAGGAGACCAGGCATCTGATCTCACTACCCAGGAGATCAGGCATCTGATCTCACTACCCAGGAGACCAGGCATCTGATCTCACTACCCAGGAGATCAGGCATCTGATCTCACTACCCAGGAGATCAGGCATCTGATATCACTACCCAGGAGATCTCATTACCCAGGAGACCAGGCATCTGATCTCACTACCCAGGAGACCAGGCATCTGATCTCACTACCCAGGAGATCAGGCATCTGATCTCACTACCCAGGAGACCAGGCATCTGATCTGAGATCTCACTACCCAGGAGATCAGGCATCTGATCTCACTACCCAGGAGACCAGGCATCTGATCTCACTACCCAGGAGATCAGGCATCTGATCTCACTACCCAGGAGATCAGGCATCTGATCTCACTACCCAGGAGATCTCACTACCCAGGAGACCAGGCATCTGATCTCACTACCCAGGAGATCAGGCATCTGATCTCACTACCCAGGAGACCAGGCATCTGATCTCACTACCCAGGAGACCAGGCATCTGATCTCACTACCCAGGAGATCAGGCATCTGATCTCACTACCCAGGAGACCAGGCATCTGATCTCACTACCCAGGAGACCAGGCATCTGATCTCACTACCCAGGAGATCAGGCATCTGATCTCACTACCCAGGAGATCAGGCATCTGATCTCACTACCCAGGAGACCAGGCATCTGATCTCACTACCCAGGAGATGGCATCTGATCTCACTACCCAGGAGATCAGGCATCTGATCTCACTACCCAGGAGATCAGGCATCTGATCTCACTACCCAGGAGACCAGGCATCTGATCTCACTACCCAGGAGACCAGGCATCTGATCTCACTACCCAGGAGATCAGGCATCTGATCTCACTACCCAGGAGATCAGGCATCTGATCTCACTACCCAGGAGACCAGGCATCTGATCTCACTACCCAGGAGATCAGGCATCTGATCTCACTACCCAGGAGATCAGGCATCTGATCTCACTGCCCAGGAGATCAGGCATCTGATCTCACTACCCAGGAGACCAGGCATCTGATTTCACTACCCAGGAGATCAGGCATCTGATCTCACTACCCAGGAGATCATCTGATCTCACTACCCAGGAGATCAGGCATCTGATCTCACTACCCAGGAGATCTCAGGCATCTGATCTCACTACCCAGGAGATCTCAGGAGACCAGGCATCTGATCTCACTACCCAGGAGACCAGGCATCTGATCTCACTACCCAGGAGACCAGGCATCTGATCTCACTACCCAGGAGACCAGGCATCTGATCTCACTACCCAGGAGACCAGGCATCTGATCTCACTACCCAGGAGATCAGGCATCTGATCTCACTACCCAGGAGATCAGGCATCTGATCTCACTACCCAGGAGATCAGGCATCTGATCTCACTACCCAGGAGATCAGGCATCTGATCTCACTACCCAGGAGATCAGGCATCTGATCTCACTACCCAGGAGATCAGGCATCTGATCTCACTACCCAGGAGATCAGGCATCTGATTTCACTACCCAGGAGATCTCACTACCCAGGAGACCAGGCATCTGATCTCACTACCCAGGAGACCAGACATCTGATCTGACTACCCAGTAGACCAGGCATCTGATCTCACTACCCAGGAGACCAGGCATCTGATCTCACTACCTAGGAGACCAGGCATCTGATCTCACTACCTAGGAGACCAGGCATCTGATCTCACTACCCAGGAGACCAGGCATCTGATCTCACTACACAGGAGACCAGGCATCTGATCTCACTACCCAGGAGACCAGGCATCTGATCTCACTACTCAGGAGATCAGGCATCTGATCTCACTACCCAGGAGACCAGGCATCTGATCTCACTACCCAGGAGACCAGGCATCTGATCTCACTACCCAGGAGATCTCACTACCCAGGAGACCAGGCATCTGATCTCACTACCCAGGAGACCAGGCATCTGATCTCACTACTCAGGAGATCAGGCATCTGATCTCACTACCCAGGAGACCAGGCATCTGATCTCACTACCCAGGAGACCAGGCATCTGATCTCACTACCCAGGAGACCAGGCATCTGAACTCACTACCCAGGAGATCTCAGGAGACCATCCATCTGATCCGACTACCCAGGAGACCAGGCATCTGATCTCACTACTCAGGAGATCAGGCATCTGATCTCACTACCCAGGAGACCAGGCATCTGATCTCACTACCCAGGAGACCAGGCATCTGATCTCATTACCCAGGAGACCAGGCATCTGATCTCACTACCCAGGAGATCTCACTACCCAGGAGACCAGGCATCTGATCTCACTATCCAGGAGTTCAGGGAGAAGTATGACATCAATAGGAACAATTGGTTCTGAAATAAAATGTCCATCACTTATATTCCCTGGACTGGGAGCGAACCCGGTATCTTTAAAATTAGGGGTGGATGCCATACCTCTTAGCCACTCTGACCACGTTATCCTTCTGATATGACATAGTATGGCATCAAAGGAGTGCGTATTGAAATAAAAATACGAGTATGTTTATGTACTGTACTGTATGTAAGGAAATCAAGTCCAACACAAAACTCAGAATTTTCAATTGAAATGTTAAGTCAGTCTTATTGTATGGCTCTGAAACATGGAGATCAACAAAGATAACAATCAAAAAGCTACAGACTTTCATAAATGGGTGCTTGCGTAGAACAGAAGGAGTGAAGTGGTATGACAAGATCACCAATGTGGAACTGATGACAAGATCACCAATGTGGAACTGATGACAAGATCACCAATGTGGAACTGATGACAAGTGCCAGTGGAACAAGAGATTAGGAGATGACCCTGGAGATGGGTAGGACATACATTGAGGGAACCTACTGATAGCATTACAAGGCAGTCCTTGTTTTGAAATCCCCAGAGAGGTAGATGGAGATCAGAGAACACACGGAGAAGAGAACTGGAGACAGATATACAAAGATCTTGAGCTGATGGCACGGGACAGGAAGATGGCATAAATATGTTGAATGCCTATGCTCCTTAGGGGAGGCCTGAAGGGTGATAATAATGACCATACTATGTTATTTGATTTAATTATAAATTAGATATACCAAAAAAAAAAAAAAAAACCAAAAATGTTTTAATCATAAATTATATATACACAAAGCAGTTTTAAACAAATCATAAATTAGATACAAAAGCAATTGCTTTTATTTAATCATAAATTAGATATTACAAACAGTATACTTAGAAGATAGTATTTAAAGATCAACTGACAGACTTGATTTTGAAAAGTTAAAAAAAATATTGCAAAAGTTTGCAATCACCAAATTTCTTCTTTATTGTGTTAATTCTGTCAAACAGCTCTTTCAATCCGGCATTCCCCAATTTCACATTTACACTTAATACACGTTCACATTTAGCTTGGTATTTTGAGCAACATAGGTTAGCATTTATGTTCATTCAGTCACCTGCTCACTGTATCGCCCATTTCTTTTAAGGTATGAAATAAATAAGTCTTGTAACGAAGCGGTGGTACAGTACGAGTGGTCCGGGGTTTGAGTCCCTCTTCAGTCATAAGTGACTGTGGGAATGCGCCTTTGAGGTGATATGCCTTAGCTGCTTTGTTCCTGATGTTTTTTTCGGCATGTTCTTTTCTCTTCTAATTGTTGTGAGAGCTTCTTTTAGCCCGATCTGAGGTGGCGCCATAGGGAGCATCGCCACTTGGTGCGATCAACAGCTTCATCTTCCCAGATTGTTGGTTTATGTCCAGTGCCTTCATGTCTGTCTTGCAGACATCTTTGAACCTCAGCTGCTGTCGCCCAGATGTACTGTACTTTTGTCATCTGCCAGTTGTCCGTAGATGATATCTTTAGGGATGCGACCATCTTTCATGAGGTGTACATGGCCAAGCCAGCGTAGTCTGCGCTGTCTAACCAGTGCATACATGCTTTGAAGGCCAGCACGTGACATCATCTCGACATATGCAATTTTGTCCTTCCACGAGATACCAAGGATGTAAACTTGATACCCGACTCTGCTTTTGAGTTAGGAAAGGAAAAGGCAGCGAGAAAAGGAACTGGTTACCCCACTTCTCAATGCAGGACCTAGTATAGTAAAGTCTCTAACACATCACTCCCCTACGGCAGTATCTGCTATGGTTCTACCTTTAACTCCTAGTTTTAAAAAAAAACAGACACGAATAAGGTCCATCAACTTTTAAGATCATGTTGTAGCGATGAAGGTGGATCATACACGCCATTTGTATAAAAAGATTTCTGTTTTTTTTTTAATTTAAAGAAGAAAAATATCCCGTTCAAACTCTGATGGGTTATAATTAGGATATATATTGTTTTCAATTCAAAATAATATAAACAACTGCTGATATGGGAAAGTGGCATCACACCTGACAAATCATCGTAAATAGAGCTGTTGATGGGGTCGTTTGTATATATATGTCTCCATAGTTACTTTGTTTCCTACTAGAGTTACTTGCCCTTATGCTAACTTCCTGTTCTCTGCTTCTAATAACATGGTAGATTAAACGTGTCGAGTTATATCCAGTGTGTTCAGGCTTCGTGATTATGCTTTATTATGTGAGAATGTTTGACAGCCAGCCACGTCTCATTAAATTTGCCAACGTTCACTATACACAACGGTAAATTATCAACAATGGCAAATCACAATTAGGCCTACCAATTAAAAAGAGGTACAGTACATAAATAATGAAAGTTGGTAGATTTTATAAACACATAAATAAAGGAACTCATAACTAAGAAAGACATAAAGAAGACACTAGACAACAGAAAAGAAAGAAGTAATAGGTATGCCGGAGATTCCATCAAGATCCACCCAACAGACGCCAGCGCCTAGACGCGGGAGATGAACGTGCTACTCTGTATAGTATAAAATGCGGAAGACTACAGAAAGACTAAGACTTAAAAAAAAAAAAAATGAAACTTTGCGGCGTTTAGCGAGGCGCGCTACGTTCAGCCTAGACACAGGGCCGGTCAGTTATATTAGGGCGTATGTCCAATTATAAAAGATGATGTGGTCTGCTTAGTTTTTAAAAAAAAGTAGGTATTAGGTTTTACTAGAACAAAGGATATTGCCTATGTTACGACCACAAGGCTTTCAACAGGGACAAACGAACAAAAAAGGGAAGGAAAGAGAAAGAACTACGTAAAATACATGCTAATAAAATAAAAATGATACAACCCGTTGGTGAAGGTGGCTGGTGTCGCTTGTTTCCTTTGGCTGACTTGTTAGTACTTGCTGAAGCTGTGTTCGCTACATGACGGGGTCTGACGGATAATGAATACGGTATATGGCTAAACTTACAAGGACCATGCAGGCAAATCTTAGAAAAGATATTAAATGCAACATATAAGCGAATTCGAAGGAATTTTCTTACGTTGTAAATGTAGCAAACATATACGGGCCTTCATACGCACGAGTAAAACTCATACCACACATCTATATACAGGGCTGACCTTTGGCTGATTCCATCAATTCTCCCGAACAAAGCCCCGCGCCTGGAAGAGCCCTCCGTACGGAATTGACATGTGATACTAGTGTCAGAAAACGAACAAGTTTCAACGGTAAAATCAGTTTACATAAATGATAACTTGTTTTGTGAAGAACTAGAAGCGTTTAAGCCAGTTCTTCCATCTGATTATAGAAACCCCGTAAAAGTGCTTCAATTTTCTTGCATATAATAACAACCTATCAAAAGCATTCCTAAATGTATTTATAGCAATTCGAATCTTTCTAACTGTCCCGGTGTCTGTAACCTCGGGACAGAGGAGCTTCTTGAAGCTAAGTCGGTTTAATTCATATCTGCTGTTAACAATGCAGAAAGACTGATTGGCAATCAGATCAATTGAAAGCGAAGAAATGGAGAGTCAGGCAGAATATGTGGAAAACGAAGTAATGAAGAGTCAGGCAGTATATGTGGAAAACGAAGTAAAGAAGAGTCAGGTAGTACACGTTGAAAGATTTTACCGAACAAAACGTAATGGGAAACAGTATGAGAAACATATAGGTGAGATGTACAATAAAGTTTATCTTAAACAACTTGATATTTATAATATTTGAAAACAGTGTACATAATGTATAATTTTTTTGTTTACATAGTCATGGAAAGTAAATAATACACCGAAGGAATGAATTTTAAAAAGTGTTTTTTAAGTGTATTCCTGCCGGGATCCCGCCGAAGCTGTTGAAATTAAGCCCCTCACTTCCTAAAGCCGGCCCTGCATATACATATTCGCAAACGGGAACTGCGCTGGTGTAATGGTTACCACACTGATCTGGTGATCCAAGTTTAAGCCCGGGCAAATATATTTGAAGAAGTGTCGTCGACCAGGGACTGAAATAACTTGAACAGCTCCGGATCCGACCCAGCTCTAATGGGTACTCTCCGAAGACGGCGAGCATCTGCCTGAATGGCGAGAGGACACTTGTCAGCGTACAGGGAAAATAGGATACTCACGTAAAATCAGCACATACTAACCTGAGATTTCGCCTCGAGTGCATTTGGCGGGAGTACGTTAAAAAAAAAATAATTCGCAAACATGAAGTCATAAATATTCACTTCTCATGACGTGTCTAAAGAACTTTGATTGTCTGCACTTTCCTTTCGTGATGGTCATTATCCTAATTTTCCCTTATCACACTATACGCAGCATGACGTCACCACTACAGCTGGTCTCACTACAGGAAGCATGCACCAAAACATTCTAATGTTCTTGTAGTAATTTCTTTGACATCATGAAGTTTCCAGCCCCATGCACATCCTCCCGAGTCGCCTGTTACGACATGCCTGAGGAAGCAGAAGTCTTATTCTTTGTCTTGTCAGAGACCGACTATGGCACTACACCGGGTGTCTCGGCATGTGTTTGTTGAAGGCCTATGCTCCTTGTGGAGCTAAAGTGTATTGATTGACTATGGAACTACACCGGGTGTCTTAGGGCTTTTTTTCCCGTATATTTCTTTTTCTTTATTTGATTTGCTGGCTGTTTTAAGTATAGTGTTCATAATCGGTAAACCTAATTTATATTCTATTTGCGTATCCAGGTCTCCCGTGCATAAAGTAATATATGCTCTTTATAGAATAGTACTATTCTCTTGCTCACTCGACTGAGTTCGATTCCCAATTGAGGGAATGTAATTGATGGAATTTTTTTTTTTTTTTTAAGAAACAATTGTTCCTATTGATGTCATATTCCCCCCTGGTCTCCTGGATAGTGAGATCAGATGACTAGTCTTCTCAGATAAGAGCGAAAAAGTAGGAGGTCCCGTGTGCATGTTGCGCACGTTAAAAATCCCACGGCAGTTGGAAATCTTAAAGAGTAGGCCTATCAGGCCGCTGCCCTGGCAAAATACAAAAATTAGAAACCTACCAACCACAGAACTATTTATAGAATGTGGGATTCCTATATACACACATTGGGATTCTCGCCGGTGCTACGGAGTTCGTACATTTTGCTGGGATCCTCCTTGTGTGATTTAAGGGAGGAGATCGGTAACTGATGGAGTGTTCCGTGTCCAATGAAGATAGTCCTTAAAACCAAAACCAAAGCAACGGTAAGAATTCTTTTATAACATAATTTTTGATTGGCTGATTCACCTAGCCAATGGTGAAAAGTTCAAACAGTACATTCATAAGGCCTATTTAATTTAGGCCCCATAAGTTAACATATTTGTCATCGTCTAATTTTACTCGATCATCAGCACGATCACACCAACTTGAAGGGGCGCTCAACTAATTCATCTAAAACATTAAAATCTTGTAGCAGTCAGTCTCGACGTGAATCGTACTATTGCGTCAATCATTAGTGTCATTCTAATTGTTTTAACAACCTGTGCTGTCACAATCCCAGTATATAGATTTTTCTTAGTGTCCTACCCTATAACAAATGTCTTTTTACTTGCAATCTCTTCACGGTGCATCCTCGGGAAATGACGGAAAAGCCAAGCGCATTGAAGCCTGAAAACTAAATTGGGTGCGTATTGAAATTATGCGCATTTATTTCCATTACTTTGTGGCGGTTATTTTGAAAAACATTGCTGAAATGTTCCCTATTATTATTAAACAGAGTTCATAACGCAGTGCATCTTCATGTTATATTTATATACGTATTTAGCCGTATTTAGCCGTAAGCATCAGTGCTCATCATAGATGAAACTTCTACGATTTCGTGGAACTCTTTGCGTGTCTGTGATAAACGAGCGCCAAGGCCTTATCGCTCTACCTTTTCCTACATCTTTCTTATTTTATTTTCTCAAACATTATGCTCTTTCATCCCACATTTGCTATTTCATCGTTTTGATTACTCGCGACCAGTATCTAGAGAACCACATTTGTTCTTTCATCGGTGGTAAAATAAATTCTTTTGATTGAGTCCCTATACCTGGTATCATCTATTGAAGCCCACATTGCCTCGTGATAAATCGGATGAAACACATCTGGTTTCATCAAAAGCAGACATCTGGGCGTGATACAATTTCTGTGGACTATTGTTAACTTTGAAACGAGCGCGGCTGACACAAAAGCTTAGTCTCTTTATTGCTCAGCCGCTGTCCATACAAGCGGGCTGATGCCCAGCTTGGCCAGGTGAATAAGTCTTCTCATGTTGTTTAAACAATCCGCCATGTAATACAATTGGCGTCGCCACAAAGGGACTTGTTAGCATGCTGGCGACAATGGACCGAGGTAACAAAGGCCACCGCCAAACACGCGGAGCGATAGACAATCAGAGAGTGATAATGACAGTTGGAAGGCGGGGGACACTTTTGAATTGGCCAGTCAATTATCTCAACACCTGTTTGTCAACCAAGCCCGGCAACGAAAGTTGGTCGCGAATTGGCCCACCCACTTTTGGACTGACAGGGGACAAGAGAGATCCTGGGAATGAGTGACCAGAAGGTCTCTTAGCTATTGGTTGTATGGACGGGGTTGTACGTCACTGGTCCAAGGGATCCACCTTTGACTTCTAGAGATATAATATACCTCGCAGCTCGCTAGAGAGATCAGTACAGTTTCAGTGCAGTGTGGGGTAAAGAGAAATCCCAAACGCATAGCCTGCAATTAATTCAGTGTGGATAAATATTTCATATCTGTGTGTATTGTGTTCTTAAAGGATTTTGCGAAAGGAAAAGGTGGTTAGTAGATCTTATACAGAGTATTAATACTTTTTTTTATTATTCTTTATTCATTGTAACCTCACAGCTAAATGTGCGAAAGATAGTTTTTCAACTAATTCTTCTATTAAATTTACGGCTAAGGGGGTGCAACTGTGGTTGAAAGTTAGACAATAATTGTATTGTTTCCCTTGTATGTACTCTCGCGAAAATAGAAAAGTATGACGGTGTGCATTAAATCAACAGACAATCAAGATACTCTTCTGTCCAGTTTCATTCGGGAAACAGATTTAACTCATCATTTTTCTTAAAAATAACCTAAAATGTAAGTTTCTGATTGTTTCTTCGAGACAAAATTTTAATTTAAAGTATTGCAGACGTATTATTATGGATCAAAATGATAAGATGGCTAAAAGGAAGAGACGATCGCGTCATTCACAGCGAGCAAGCGAGACTATAGAAGAAGCAGCAATGTAATACGTGTAACAGAAACAACACACTATAATTAAAAACCTGCCAATTTTGGCGGGTTGTTGCTAGTAATGTACTGTTTTGGCTCGGACTGTTGACCTACCATTTTACCTAAATGAATTAAACAAGCGGTTCTGCGAATCCAGCAAATTTAGCAACCAGTTCCGGTGAATCGGTTCAATGACGCCATTTCCTCCCACATATAAACAGTCCTCACAGGTAACTCAATCATTTTAACTCACACACACACACACAAGCGGCTACTACTGCTAACACAATCATATTGTCACACACACACAAGCAATCACCTCCGCCAACACAATCATATCACTTGCAATCATTAGCCCTAACACAATCATATTATCACTCACACACAAGCAATCACTACCCCCCAACACAATCACATTATCACTCGCACACAAACCATCATTACCGCCAACACAATCACATTATTACTCGCACACAAGCAATCCCTACAGCTAACACAATCACATTATCACTCGCACACAAGCCATCACTACCGTCAACACAATCACCTGCACAGCTAAAACTACAGAAATAGAACACTTGGCAGCTGTGCCAGTTTGCTCCAGCCTCTCCACCCTGGTCAAAGCGTCAACGGGACGACCTAAAACAGTTGTTGTTGTTGTCTCGTCCACCTTCTCTGTGTCGTCGTAGAGAAACTGCTTTAGAATGTGTATGACACCATTACTTGCGATCAAGTTCCATTGTTTGACTTTGCTGTGTATGCTTCTGTAACGAAGGTAGACGGCTGAAAATGATACAAATACTATCTGTAGGGTTTGAATTTTGATGAAATTCTTTGTCATTGGAAGTTTGTAGAGAGTGCTTCAGTGTTATATAGAACCAATACTGACATATGGGAGTGAGTCATGGACAATTAGTAAACAAGTAGGGGAATATACTAGAGGCCACAGAGATGTGGTTTTACAGAAGAATGTTAAAAATACCATGGACAGCCAAAAAGAGTAATGAGGATGTCCCGAAAGAAGCCAATGCGCAAAAGTCAACTTATTTCACAAGTTAAAAATAATAAATTTATTATTTTGGGCATGTTTTGAGAAGAAGAAAGCTGGAATATATCGTAACAACAGGTAAGATTGAAGGAAAAAGATATAGAGGAAGACAAAGAGAGCAAATACTGGACAGTTTGACATCGTGGCATGGAAAGAAGTCAACAGCGGAATTTATAAATTGTACTGGAGATAGGAAGTTGTGGAGAGACATAATCTCCTACGCGACCAGGCATGGTACTTGATGAAGATGAAGGGCAACATGATAACATGTATGGCTCTGAGACATGGAGAGCAACAAAAACCAGAACCAAAAAGCAACAGACTTTTATAAACGGGTGCTTGCGTAGAATAGAAGAACTGAAATGGTATGACACAAGTCACGAATGTGGAGTTGATGACAAGAACCAGGCAAGTGCCAGTGGAACAAGAGTTGAGAAGAAGACGCTGGAAAAGGATAGGACACACATTGAGGAAACCTGTTGATAGCATTACAAGGCAGTCCTTGTTCTGGAATCCACAGGGAAAGAGAGGCAGAGGTAGACCAAAAACACATGGAGAAGAGATCGGAGTCTCTCAGGGGACAAAGAAAATATAAGACTACACCACCCTCAGGCATGTCGTACAAGGCAACTAATATAAGGTTGTGCATGAGGCTGACAACCTCATTATGTAGAACAAATGAATCAACTGCTGCAAAAGCGCATGAATGTTTCGTTCAGGAATCCTGCAAGGGGACCAGCTGACAGATATGCTTCCATGCTCCATTAGGAGCACAAAGGAAAATGAATGAATGAAAGTGATAACATACATTTTTATAACTTACTTAGTCGTTCCTCTTCTACTGTGAGGTGTAGAGGTTTGTTAGAGAGAGCGCCATACTATTCTATCGGCTGTCTTCCTCCTGGCTTGGTTCCATTCTAGTCCTCGGACCTTCGAAGATTGTCTTATGTTGTCCACCCAGCGGACTTTGGGTCGTCTTGGATCCCTGGTTCTTAGTTTCTCATGCTTGCCGTGGTAGCCGATCTTCTCCCATTCTGCAGACATGGCCAAACCATCTCAGTGATATCACCATGGTTTTTGTTTGAATAACTATTATTATAATTATTATTATTTTCTGAGTTGAAAATTTTGATTTGTTTGTTAATATCTTGTGATCTCTATGTATTTCCCAATGCATTAAAAGCTCCTTTTGTATTTTAGTTTTGATATCACTGTCTGCCCTAAATTGTCGACTATATTCAATCAATCAATCAATCAATCAATCAATCAATCAATCAATCAATCAATCAATACCCTTTAGCGTCCCAGAAGCAGCATAGGCCTTCAATACAAATGTGTCACGCCCTCCTGTCACGTACCAACAACTCAAGCTCTTTCCACGTTTTCCTCGTGATTTTCACGACTGTCTCCAGTTGTCTTCTCCATGTGTTACTTGGTCTACCTCTGCCTCTCCTACCCTGGGGGTTCTAGAACACGGACTGTTTTGTAATAGTTTTCTCCTGTCTACCCTCTTCCACCTGGTTTTACACAGTCCCAGGACATCGATGTTGTAGTCCGACATTTCTGCTCTCATCTATACCGTCTTCCCTTGATCGTTCAATATTCGAACATTCCAGATACCAAATCTGGAGGTTCTCCTAGAAGAAAGAAGGTTAGTACGCAACACAGACTTCTTTCGGCTTTCCCTGTATTGCGCCATTCACCTCCCTGCCAGAGGAACTTCTTCTGTCTCGGCTGGTGAGTTTTATTTTCCTTAGTTCCTTAGTTGCTCATGCTTGTTAACGTTTTTGTGTTTTAACGTTTTTGTGTTTTAACGTTTTTATGTTTTAACGGTTTTTTTGTTTACAGGATGAAGGAACCGGTCCTAGCTCAACCTTTCTTAGTCGCATTTTACGACATGCTTGGTTGGTGTCGCGAGAGAGTTGATGGTTATAGAATTTGATAAGATATCCTGGACATAAAGGTGTATCAGATGATACCAGGATAGTGCCAGATAAGAGTCAGGTCTTAAAAGTAATACCCCCTTCTCTGAAAAGAGTGAAGGTGTATAGACAACAAAGGTAGGGTCAAGCTGTATAAGTTCCCAGAGAAGATGGTAATGTGGTACTCTGAGTCCTTATGTGCTACCTCTCCAGATCCTCCTCTGTTAATATGGTAGTTATTATTGTTATTGACTCTGCTAGGGGTAATTAATACATTTAATTCACCAACAAAGACTGTAACTTAACTTAAAGAATTTAAGTAAGTCTGATGGTAAATATTTACAATTTAATTTGTACAGTTTCTCTTTTCTGTTTGAAAAGTTTTAAAAGAAATGATATGACAACATTAAATAAATAATAAAATATTCAACAAAGTCTTTCACTGAATGGAAATGTCTATCACTATGGAGAAAGTCTTGCTTGGATGGTTTCTCTCTGATTATTTACTATTTTATATTGTCACAGTTCTGATTGAAGACATACACTGCTTATTTGCATCATACAACTGTTTCTGTTTATTTTTGGTGTACTGGGATATGCTGGACAGTTGCCTTTGTGGGCAACTTATCTGAGTCACTGAAGATGGCTCCATCTGATATTGGATAGAATTTATTTCTGTAATTCTTCCAAGTGGTGTACACGAGATGTCTGGCCCTCTGACATAGATCGGCACTGCATCCATCGTAACCTCAGTAAGAGATGCCTCTTGTATACTTGTTAGGTTTACAGGATAAAACACTCAGGCATACACACAGACGAGCTGTTAATGGCTGTTTAAGGTCTGCTTCCAAGTACAGAAGGCAAATCGCTTCCACTAACACTTGCTTTCTTTTGCCGCTCTCTGTGGCTTTCAAATATTGCGACTGACCTGATTCTGTTAGACACGCGCTATAAATAGTGTGGCCTCGAGCGTCCGAGGTAGTCCCCCAATGAATGTGCATTGAGTTCAGAAAATATTGGTAAATTTTGCCTATTGTACAAATCAGGAAAACTAAGATTTTATTTATCTACGTTATTCCTGGAGCGATTTTATTCATCTAAAGTTTAAAATACGCCATATATTATTCTACATATTTCTAGTAAACAACCTTTTTCATTCCTAAATACATTTTATTATATGCGTACGTTACACAGCTAAATAATGGACTAACCTGAGGCTTCGATGCATTCAACTAGAGATTTATCCCGTCCTATATCAGTATTTGTAAAAGTATTAGTACTTACGGGTAGAGCAACATCCCTAATATCGTTTTGGTAGCCTCTTTCAGGTGGTACTTCTTTCATAAAGATGTAGTTAATTGTCCTTCGCTACTTGTTTGCACGTATTTGGACTTCCATTTTATTTATCCAAGGCTGTAGTAAACACGGCAAAACGGAGCGTTCTGATTGGTCTGTGTATCTTGCAGTTCTTACAATGTATGGCGTGCGGTGTGGTCAGAGTTACGCAAAATTCGTGTTGTGAGACAGATGTAACTTCACGACAGTTGGGAACAGTGTTACTATTCTTTGCTCCCTTTTCGGGCCCGGGTAACACACGGGTGTTCGTCTGTATTGATGCCCAGATATATGTATATTTCTGCAGCTTGTTGGGATGTGTCTTCAAGTGCAATCTTGTCATCGCCTCCTGCACTTATTCTCATAATCTTTGTCTTTTCCCTGCTCATTTATTGATCTATTTGCCGTGACCCCTCATCAGATATTTTAATATTGTCTTGTAGTATCTGGTTAGCACACTTTTATATGGCAGCAAGACATGGACATCCTATGCTAAGCGAGAAAGAGGGCTCAATATCTTCCATCTACGGTGTCTATACGCCACATCCTCAGTATTTCATGGAAGGACAAAGTGACAAATGTCGAGGTGTTGTCACGTGCTGGTCTTCAAAGCATGTATACACTGCTTAGACAGTTCAGACTACGCTGGCTTGGCCATGTCTGCCGCATGGGAGATGGTCGCATCCCGAAAGATATCTTCTACGGACAACTGGCAGATGGTTAAAAAGTACAGTTTGGCAATCGCAGCTGAGGTTCAAAGATGTGTGCAAGAGAGACATGAAGGCACTGGACATAAATCCAGCAGCCTGGGAGGATGAATCTGCTGATCGCATCAAGTGCCGATGCTCTCTACGGCGCCACATCAGATTGGGCGAAAAGAAGCTATAACAACCAGCAGAAGAGAGGAGAAAACGTCGAAAGGAACACCAGGAAAATAAGCAGATGAGGACTGTCACCTCACTGGCGCATTCCCATAGTCAGTTATGACTGAACGGGCTATTATATAGTATCTGGTTACCATCAGAAGAGAAAGGAGTTACATAGTTCTATAATGGGTTCTTGCCAAGAATATAAAAATTGGGAATAAAAAGATTACCAGTGCGGAACTGGTGACAAGAACCAAAGACAAGTTAGTACATCAAGAGATGAGTGGAAGACGCTGGCGATGGTTAGGACACGCTGTGATGAAATATGTGGATAGCCTTACAAGGCAATCCTGGCTTGAAAATCCCCAGGTTTAAGGAAGCAGCGAGAGATCAAAAAACACACGGAGAAGAAAACTGGAAACTGAAATAAAAGGGACGAGGAAGACAATGAAAGACCTGGATCTGACGGTATGGGTCAAGAGAACTAATAGCATGGGTCAAGAGAACTAATAGCATGGGTTAAGAGAACTAATAGCATGGGTCAAGAGAACTAATAGCATGGGTCAAGAGAACTAATAGCATGGGTCAAGAGAACTGATAGCGTGGGTCAAGAGAACTGATAGCATGGGTCAAGAGAACAAATAGCATGGGTCAAGAGAACAAATATCATGGGTCAAGAGAACTAATAGCATGGGTCAAGAGAACTAATAGCATGTGTCAAGAGAACTAATAGCATGGGTCAAGAGAACTGATAGCATGGGTCAAGAGAACTGATAGCATGGGTCAAGAGAACAAATAGCATGGATCAAGAGAACTAACAGCATGGGACAAGAGAACTGATAGCATGGGTCAAGAGAACTAATAGCATGGGACAAGAGAACTGATAGCATGAGTCAAGAGAACTAATAGCATGGGTCAAGAGAACTAATAGCATGGGTCAAGAGAAATGATAGCATGGGTCAAGAGAACTAATAGCATGGGTCAAGAGAACTAATAGCATGGGTCAAGCGAACTGATAGCACGAGACAAGAGAACTGATAGTATGGGACAAGAGAATTGATAGCATGGGTCAAGAGAACTAATAGCATGGGCCAAGAGAACAAACAGCATGGGTCAAGAGAACTGATAGCATGGGTCAATAGAACAAAGAGCTTGGATCAAGAGAACTGATAGCATGGGGCAAGAGAACAAAGAGCTTGGATCAAGAGAACTGATAGCATGGGGCAAGAGAACTGATAGCATGGGGCAAGAGAACTGCTAGCATGGGTCAAGAGAACTAATAACATGGGGCAAGAGAACTAATAGCATGGGGCAAGAGAACTGATAGCATTGGGCAAGAGAACTGATAGCATGGGTCAAGAGAACTAATAACATGGGGCAAGAGAACTAACAGCATGGGGCAAGAGAACTGATAGCATGGGGCAAGAGAACTGCTAGCATGGGTCAAGAGAACTAATAACATGGGGCAAGAGAACTAATAGCATGGGGCAAGAGAACTGATAGCATTGGGCAAGAGAACTGATAGCATGAGTTTGATGAAAGCATAAGCTCCTTCAAGAGCTGAGGGATAATGATGTTGATTATTGTTTGATCAAATTCTTCATCATCTCCTACGGCTGTTCTTCTGCTACGGCGGTTCAGCTGTTCAGCTGCTACTTCATCTACTGCATATCCTCCTTCTCCCTTTCTTCTCGTTATTGTTGATATTAATTGTTATGTTATTTTTGTTGTTATTATGTAGTTCAAGTTCATCTTCTTTTCATTTCACATTGTTTTCTTCTTCTGTATCTTCAGCTTCTCATTCTATTTTATCTTCTTCTTACCTTCATTCTGAACATCCACGACAACATCTTGGGGTAACATATCCGGCGTCATGCGTCCGTTCTTCAAATCCTCATAGTAGATAACGCAGCCATTTATTGAGTGACGCCAAAATGTTCTGGCGGGAGAAATGAAAATAAGTCATGCGTCTATCTAGGACAGGGGTCAAAGAAAGTTGCCTCATGTCTGGAAAGAAGAGCTGGAGAAGAGAGGGATGGTCATAAGCAGCTCTAAAACAAAATCCATGGTGATATCACGAGAAGAAAGAAGACATCAGATTAAGCTGGGAGAACAGGTCCTGGAGCTATTATAGACCGAAAAGGAGGCATCAAAGAAGAGTTAGCCACTCGAAAAGCAGCAGCTGGGAGACTTTTTCAGGCCATAAATCGAGGATGCTTCAGCAATAGAGAGGTTGGTAAGAAAACGAAGATGACTGTATACCACTCCATCTATGTACCAGTCTTGACATATGGATGCGAGTCATGGGCAATGACTACAACCCACAAAAGCCAGATCCAAACCTCAGAAATGAGGTATCTGAGGAAGGTGGTTGAAGTAACAAGAAGAGACATGGTCCGCAACCAGACGATACGTGGCCTAAAATCCCACCCCCTGCAGACTCAAGTAGAACAGTCCCAACTAAGATGGTATGGCCATGTCTGCAGAATGGGAGAAGATCGGCTACCACGACAAGCATGGGAAACTAAGAGCCAAGGATCCAGACCCCCAGGATGACCCAGAGTCCGCTGGGAGAACAACATTAGACAATCTTTGAAGGACCGAGGACTAGAATGGAACCAGGCCAGGAGGAAGACAGCCAATAGGATAGTCTGGCGCTCTCTCTTCCAAACCTCTACACTTCACGGTAGAAAGGGAACGACTAAGTAAGTAAGTCTATCTAGGACAGGGGTCAAAGAAAGTTGCCTCATGTTTTTCGTCAGGGACAAACGAATTAAAACAGACAAGAAAGAAAGCAAGAACTACAGTAAAATTTTCTGGCAAGAAATTGTCAACACTATCTCACCATCTCTTTTTTTGTTCCTTATGGCTGATGGGACCATGTCTACAGCTGGTTCCTTGCCAACAACCTGCTTGCAAGAAAAGAACTTAGATTAAATTATATGGCCAAGGTACTAACAGACAAAAATCACATAACCAGATCAGTGTTTGTGAAGAATAGCCCAACGGTGTGGGACACCCCATTAGACCCGACCAGATACCCAATAGGGTGGAAGTGCCTGGAAGAAATAGAACAGCAACAAACTATAATTAACGCCGTAAACTATAGTAGCAAATACACCACAGTGATACCACCATGGGAGCTCAAGAAACCAGATATCGACCTGCATTTAGCAGAAATAATCAATAAAAAGGTATAAAAAAGCTGTATAAAAACATAGCCAAGGAATATATAGATCAAATAACTAAGGGTAGCTTAAAAGTATATACTGATGATCTAAAGTAGAAAATACAGAACTAGATATATACCTGCATTTAGCAGAAATAATCAATAAAAATGGTAATAAAAAGCTGTATAAAAAACGCAACAGTACATAAAGAAAAATTAGCATGGATCCCTTCACTTATGGGAATAGAAGGAAATAAGGTAGCAGACAAGGAAGCTAAAACAGGAAGAAGCAGCTTTAACCACATAAACACAGGTTTGGGCTCAACAGAGCATAATAAAAAGTCTAATAGCAACGGAATGGACAGAAGATTGGAAACAAAGCCAGAAAGCAAGACATGCTTATAAGCTGTTGAAAGATCAAACACGAGCATGTCAGATAAATAGAAAACCAAAAATTCAATGCAATAAAATGCTTACTAGACAACAACTAGGAATAAGATATATTATGATAGAGGAACCCCACTGTGAAGCATGTCTTGAGAGAAATACCATAGTTCATTGTGTGCAAATATGCAAGAAATATGAGCAGCAAAGAAAACCACTTAAAGAATATTTGAAAGCACAACAATCACTATCACTAGAAAATGTGCTAAAAGTTGACCTATCCAGGGAACTACAAAACATAATAAAATTTTATATTACCAAAACAAAAATTAATATATAAGTACCAGAGCAAAGGAGAAAGTTTAAAGTAAACAAAATACTTAAATAAAATATTCACCAGCAAATATTCACTACAAGAGTAAGATAAATTTCAAAATATTACAAAGCAGAGTATTCCAAATATAAATACAAGAGTTAATATCAAGGGCAATAAAAAAGAAGGTGGCATACAATACATGGAGAACAACAAAGACAATAACCAAAAAGCTACAGCCTTTCATAAATGGGTGCTTGCATAGAATACAAGGATTAAAATGGTATGACAAGGTTACCAACGTGGAACTGATGACAAGAACCAGACAAGTGCCAAAGGAACAAGAGATGAGAAGAAGATGATGGCGATGGATAGGACACACATTGAGGAAACCTGTTGATAGCATTACAAGGCAGTCCTTGTTCTGGAACCCCTAGGGCAAGAGAGGCAGAGGTAGACCAAGAAGTACACAGAGAAGACAGCTGGAAACAGAGGTGAAAATGATGAGGAGAACGTGGAAAGAACTTGAGATGATGGCACATGACAGGAGGACTTGGCATGTGTTTGTGGAAGGCCTATGCTCCTTTGGGAGTGGAGGGTTATAAATGTATGAATGAATACAATAAATCAAAGCCTAAACATCACAAAGGTTCAACAAGGTAAAGGGAGATATACTCAAAAACAGGGAAGAGATCCATCAACAGAGCTAGCTTAGAAAACGCCACACCAAACGCCAGAGAATTCACAGTCTGGAAAAACAACAAATGTAAGGTACTATATGGAAAAAGGAACACTGTATACCCAAATTATAACCCATATGGGGTTGAACCGGGTATCCCATGCACAAATTAAAATTCAGTGGTTTGTGTAAGGTCCTGAAATCAACAACAACATAAACTCTCACTACAAAAGCACATAAGTGCACTGGTGCAGGTTTCCTGCACTGAGGTTACATCAGTTGTGACCCCGTTTTCCATAGTGAGCAAAAGCATATGAAGAAAATAAGAAAAATTCTTCACCTTTCTCTTACATTTAGAAGTCTTCTACTCAAACTACGGCACCTTAACTATTTAGTCGTCCATGGCTACATCTCCTTCTATCCCTCAAGTTTATGCATGAAGGTATATCTGGAGTCATCCTTATATGACCAAAAGTGCTACAATATTCATGTGGAAGTGAACCTCTGTCTGTGAGGCTAAGTACACCCTCACTGACTCTTGAAATCATCCACATACTTCCAGGGATACCCCTTGTTGTGAAATGTGTTAAGATCCCAGCATTGCACACTAAGCTTGGAGATGTTACTTGATCCTCAGACGTGATTCTTTTGACCTGGTTGACTGCATTGCAGGAGGATCTCACAATGGAACCAATGATAGGCAAAGGGGGGGGGGGGGGGGGGAGAGGCTCTGGCAGGAGGTGACTGAGAAGAGAGCTCTGAAAGCAGAACCCCCTAAGAGGCGGGGAATGCACCCTAGTTAAATCACAACACATACACACATCCCTCACGTTTCTCACCTTTGCTTTTCTACGTCTGGAAGACGTCTAAACCCCTGAAAGTCGCTAGGGGAGAAGTAATCGAGGGCAAAGTCATCAGGCATCAAGAAGGTGAAAGACAGGTTTGCATTGTCTAGGAGGTTGATCTCAGCGTGGGACACTAGCTGCTCCATACGCTCGAAAGAAGCACTGCATGTTAACATAAATTAACTGATAAACACTGATTTATTTTGAAACAGTTTATAACAAATTATGTACTTTAACATGATATAGATATATATGGTTGTAACCATTTTATAAGTATAGAATTATTATTTACTTACTTAGTCGTTCCTCTTCTACCCTGGGGTGTAGATGATTGTCTAATGTTGTCCTCTGGAGGTCTGGACCCCTGGCTCTTGGTTTCTCATATTTGTCGTAGTATCAAATCTCCTTCTATTCTGCAGACATGGCCAAACCGTCGTAGCTGGGACTGTTCTACTTGAGTCTGCAGGGGCTGGGGTTTGAGACCTTGCCATATCGTCTGGTTGCGGACCATGTATCTTCTTGTAACTTCAACTACCTTCCTCGGATACCTCATTTTTGAGGTTTCGGGCTGGCTTTTGTTGGTTGTTGCCAATGACTGGCATCCATATGTCAAGATTGGGACATAGGTGGAGCGGTATACAGCCATCTTCGTCCTCCTGCCAATCTCTCTTTTGCTGAGAAATCCTCGATTTATTGCCTGAAGATGTCTACCAACTGCCGCTCTACGGGTAACCAACTCTTCTTTGATGCCTCTATTCCTGTCATAGACTGGAAGTATAGAATTCGCTGTTAGTAATGTATACACAGATCACCAGTAAATCTTTTGTATCCTGATGTAAGCATCAGGCCACCTCCGCTTACCTCCACCATTTCATTTACAGATGAATTTCCCCGATGCCCATGAGCATGCAATCTCAGACCCTCGAGGCAGATGGAAGTGTTTAGGAGAGCGGAAGAGTACAAATGAATCATAGTTATTTATATACACACACACGCACGCACACACGCACGCACGCACGCACGCACGCACGCACGCACCCACCCACCCACCCACCCACGCACCCACGCACCCACCCACCCACCCACCCACCCACACACACACACACACACACACACACACACACATATATATAGGGATCGAGATTTTTATTCTAAAA